>BMAV01019113.1:0-72500 GCA_019973955.1 Trichonephila inaurata madagascariensis
AATTACCATATACCCATTATTTAAAAAAGCTGTGCAAGTAGTCGGATACCTTAAAGCACTGATAAAATATCTAATTATCCACTTCTTATTAGTTTTCCGTGGCCGCGGTAGCCGAGTGGTATAGATATCGGACCGTGGCTTGCCTTGTCACGAGTTCATGCCCAGTACTACTAAAAGACCCGCCGTGTAGGGCAGCGATGCACGTTAAATCTGTCGAGAGCTGAAGCGTCCTCCCGTTGGTGTGGTGTGGTAGTTAGGAGAGGGGGGGTGCCAGCTCAGGTGTCGTCCACGTCACTTGACCATGGTTCAAAATGACGTGGTCCAACGCCAAAAGCCCTCGTGTAGCTGAACAGTGCGACGTTAATATTCAATCAATCTTATTAGTTTTCCTTTTAAATTTATTTTAATTTCGTAAAATTGGATCTCGATACACCATTTGGGACAATTTTTCAATTTTCACAAAATCTTGTTGAGAATTTGGGGCACTACCTAGAATCGATGGCGGCTTAGATTGGAATAAATACGGTTTTCTAGACCTTCGTATGATGGAATGATTATTAGATCTTAGTGAAAGCGGTCACCCCAAAATGTCTTGGTGGTCCACCGGTCGATCGCGATCGACTCAATGCCCATCTCGGACCTAGGCGGGCAGATGTTACTTTCAGTCTTTCCCCAAAGGCCCCCCCGTGTCTGCGCATTCGATATCCTATAATTAATTGGCAGCATGAAAATTTGATGCTCTCATTGCATTATGGAAAGGGATGGACACATTTATTATTAAAGCCCATTTGAAACCCTGTCACATAAAATTGTAATGCACTACTTTTTCCAAGAATGACTTCCGCCAAGGATGTGTTTTTTTTTTGTTGTTGTAAATCCTGTTTGTTTTAAACGAATGCAAATTCTTGTGTCACTGTCAATGAAAAATTTAGTGCAAATGTTTTTGTCCGACGTTCATTCATTCATTTTCTTATTCGACCCAAAAAGCAGCTCTAACAAGTTGTCTAACTTTTAGAGGTCAGTATATAACAAGAACATATATCCCCTTTGGAAGCAAAACCTTGCGTATAACAGTTGCCTTAGTTTTACAAATTAATGCAATTTTTAAGTAAATTTTAAAAAAAAAAAACGTGGTAGTTGAATCTTGAATATTAATTTATTCTTTTTTTATGTTTATGGATCGTTTACCTCCAGGTTCAAAATTTCATTAAAGCTATCTTCGGCTAATGTTAAAAAAGTAGGAGCCAAATTCGGAATATTTTTTCAGATATAAAAGGACTCAAACATTAATGTGATATTCTGGCTACACTATCTTTTGTAGATAATCCCTTATTTTATCATACTACTCATTTTTATCCGAGTTGTGTGTGCGGCACATTTTTTTCTTTTATAAAATGTGTTTTGCATTTTTTTTTACTATACCGTAATGGTAAATAATCTATTCCTTCACATGTTAAAAGAAAAAACTAATTATTTATGATATATTTTGAAATTTTAAAAGCACTGTATTATAAACAAATGCTTGAGTTACAATGTCACACATTTTTATAAAAACTGAGGTATTTTTTCTGTCCGAAAATGGGCTCCACGTCAAGTTCACGCTCTCGTACATAAGGCGAAAACAGCCGATATGATTTACAATTTCGAAATACGGTCAACACTCAGCGCAATCCCTTCCTTTCTTTTCCGTCCCTCGAAATGCAGGATCAATTGCTTCTTTAAAAGGAAGTCATGGCAATGTTGAAATTCAAGACGTAAATCCATCCATCGTACAGTGGCTACTTATGACGCTAAATACGACTGAAAGTCTTTCATTGGTGGGTGAGTGCGTGAATGTTAACTGTTCAGCTACACAAGGGCTTTTGGCGACGGGACTCGTCATTTTGAACCATGGTCAAAGGACGAGGACGACAGCTGAGCTTGCACCCCCTCTCCTAACCACCACATCAACGGACGGACATTTGAGCTCTCGACAGATTTATCATGCATCACTCCTCTACACTGCGGGTCTTGGGTGGTACTGCGCTCGAACTCATGACATGCTTGCCATGACCCGATACCCTGACCACTGGGTTACCGCAACCCCCTTTCATTGGTGGATCCGGGAAGTTAGGAAAAAGTACCAACATAGGAATCGCGTTGTCATGACAATGAGGTAGCAAGCCTCACGTGCGTTGGATCGTTGGTTGCATTCCAGATTTCTACAGACAATCGCATGAAACAACAAGTAAATCCAAACAGGTCTCAGAAAATTAGAGAAACTATTTGGGTATAATTTGGTTCATTTTCCTTTATTTAAGGTTCATTCTCTGTCTATTCCTATCATATTTCTACTGCATTTAAAGATCCTGAACCCCAGTCAATACTCCTCATCATTTTTAATCACGTTCAAGTAACGAGGTTGACGTTCCAGTTGGCACTCCACATCCCAACAACTCTACAATGCCTACAGATATAATGTACAGAAACTCTTCTGCACAATAGATGGTGAGTAGAAACCAGAATTAAACCAAAACATCGCCACTTACAAACTGGATGCCCAAGCCACTCGGTCCCGACGAATGTTATTTAGCCATAGAACTTTACATTTATTGTATATGGTTTAGTATTTTTACATTTATCTGATATAATCTAAATGAGATTTTTTTTAAGTGAAAATTTCTTTAGCCGCGTTGGACACTTTTTGGTAGGGGAAAATCTTATCGTTTCGCGTCACCGACATGCTCATGACTCTTTATGCTGTAAGGGTTGCTTCTCCTTGCAATTCGCAGTGTAGTAAGAAAGCCAACTTACCGAGTGAGTGATTGAGAATTATGTTTACGTCGCGCTACAAAGCTATTGGCGACGGAACTCGTAATTCGCCAACTTACCGAGTTATTTTGTAGCGAATTGAAAAATATATTATGGAAATAAATTTTCTGCATATTTAATAGTTTCTTGATTTTTTTTAAAAAAATAATTATTTAAAACTTACCACTAGTTTTGCAAAATAAGAAACGTATAACTGTTTGAAGGTAACGGTTAAATATAACTTTAGGAATTTTTAGAAGTCAAATTATGTGAGAAATTAAAATTTTGCGTTTATATTTCGATATTAAAATAACGCAATAATGCTTTTTTTGGTAGGAAGTGGAAATATTTTAACGGAAGAAGAAATACAGGTAATAGAATCAAGATTTATCACTAAAAAGAAGTCAATCGTATACCCCGAAAGAATTAGACTTATATTTACAAACGCCGCGGTAAATGAGTCAACCATTCTATTTTAAACGTGAAAAAAAAATAAAACAATATCTTTGCATCTGATTTTTTCGTAGGGTGTCAAAGCTACAAGAAAATTTTGTAAGACGAAGTTGCATAGAATGGGGCGATAAAAAGGTGGATCGCATTGAATTTTTTTAGCTCTCAACCGACCTTAAAATGAAAAAAAACATAGATATTGCGTACGAACAAACCCCCTGTTGGAAAATTGTGTTACGTGAGAGAGCAATATCAGGCATCATATAAGAAATTAAAAATTTTCCCAAAATTTGTGGACGAAAACGAGCTACAAAATCGAGGCGGTTCCGCCTTAATTTTGACGATGATGCTGTCCCAAATTACCCCAAAAGACATCCATCCATCCCACCCAAAACAAAAAAACCATAATGGGAAAACGAAAAAACATTTTCCATTATTTTGCTTTGGCAATATATTCAGAAATGCGGGGGTATTTTAATTGTTGTCACGCAAAACGATCGCAAACATCCTAGGAATTATTAAAGCTTAACAAGAGTAAGTGGGATTCGGTTTTTTTTTGGTTACTCAAGTATTAAGCACCAAAAATTTTGTTTGGGAGAACAGGAACACCTCTAAATGTTTTGAAACATAAAACACCAAAAAGATAAACAAGTTCAGAGGGTCTAACGTTAGTTAAAAAGGTTATGATATCACTACAAAAACCGGTCCCAAAACTTTTCGAATTTTCTCCAACAAAAAAAGGATTTCGATATTTCCATTCAATTGTCGTTTGTGCGCATGCAAACCAATAAAATATCGTTAAAAAAATCAAATTTTTTTTTTTGCGAAACTTGAAAAAAAGAACAAGTTGATATTTCCCAATTTTATTTGTTGTAAGTTATAAAAGCCCGAAGTTCCCGCAGCGTAGCTATTTATCACAATACTCAAATAGTCAACTATTACTCACATATGGGCATACATACTAAATTCACTGAACATTGGGTTTAAAGTTTTTGATAAAGGGGAAATATGCGGCTCGTTGCGATTCCAAATGGGCAATCATAATTTTTTCCGATATTTTGCCAAATCATGAGACAGAAAAAATTTTTATTCAAAATTTATTTATACAAAAAAAGGTTCTGAAATACTCGAAAAAAAACGAAAAAATTTAAATTACCGATGATTTTAAGTGGAACTTAATATTAACTTTGTGCGAAGAAAAAACTACCACACTTTGAATTTCCCAAAAAGAAACACTTAATGTAAATATGTCCAATGATCGAAACCAGTATTTCAAAAAAATAAAACGACGATCAATGCGGTTTTTGGTATTAAGAGTAAAATTTTAATCAAAATTTTCTTTTTTGAAATTTGCTTTAACCTTTTTTTAAAAAAAAATAATGAAAATACAAAAAGGTTTTAAATAGGAAATTTAAAGATGACAATGATGCAAAAAATTAAAAAAAATGTTAAAAAAACGAATTAAATGTGTAAAAACAAAATATCCATAAATAATATGATTGTATATTATTGTTATTTCAAATTAATTTTTTATATTTTTCATGATCTTGCAGCCCGTAATATATTTGAATAATAAAACCATTTAAACATTTAAAATTTTTCCCGGGTGTCAATAGAGGAAAAACCGGGTTGATGTTTTTAATTTTAATTTAAGCATTATGAAATTTCAAATTTTAATCTAAATTTTTTTCCCCAAGGGGGCCTAAACTGGGAATTTTTTTTTGTGATTTTGTTAAATTCAAATTCGCGTCACGTTTTCAAACTACTGGGGGCTTTGGGGTACGTAATTTACCATGGGACGCTTACCTTAAAAATGTCGTTTTTTGTCTACATAAGGCATTTTTTTTTTTCAAAAACTTTTTTGTTTCGGTCCAAAAAAGTTTTTTCCTTACGCAAAAGAAATAAAGTTATGTGATTTTAAAAAAAATCACCTTTTTTGAAAAAAGGCAGAAGATAAAATTTTTAAGGTATCCGACTACGTTCGGGACCGTGATTTTCAAAAAGGTATAAATGGATAATATTTGGGATATTTTTTCTCCCACTAGGTTTTCCCCTTGTCACCCCTTAATTATCAGATGGGGAGGGAGGATCAGGAGATCCAAAACCCTTTAGGGGAGAAGCTTGAAGTATTTAGTGTCCTTAGTTTGGGAAAAAATGTATAAAAAATTTTTTTTTAAATTTTTAAATTTCAAAAATATATATATTTTTAAAAGTAAAATTTTGACAAAAATAAAACATAGAATAAACCCATTTTCAAAATATTCCCCCTTTTTGTGACAAATGCTTCTTTTTAAATATTTTGCCTGTATTTTCCCAAACCTCTGTACAGAGGCTCAACCGTTTTTTTTAAAATATAAAACCCGAAAGGGGTTTACCCCCATTTTTTTAAAAACAAACAGAGGGGGAAAAATTTTTAAAAAAAAAACCCGGGATAATTATTTCAAGGGGTTTTTGTAACTTGAAGATAATGTAAATTTTAAAAAATAATTCAGACTCTCGGGAAAGTCTTTACTTTTATAAGAGAGAGAGGGGAACAAAAAAAAAAAGGGTATTATTTTAGAACCATTTTTTAAAAGGGAACATTTTAAAAAAAGGTTTTTCCCAATTTAAATTTTTTTTCAAAATATTGTTTTTTAAAAAATTTTTTTTGTCAAAATTTTGGGTGTCCAAAACAATTTTATACATGTATTCTATAAAAACTAAAAACCAAATATCACGAAAATGATCCATTTTTTACGCTTTTTAAAAACAGGTTCCCCAATGGTCATTTTCTTTTAAAAGAGTTTTTTCCCCAAAATATGTTTTCGAAAAAAAACCCCATCAGATAAATGATATATCTTAAAAACCAAAAACCCGATAACGTTTTTTAAATTCTGTGGGGAAAGTTTTTTTATACTATTTTTTTTTAAAAAAAAATTTGGGCCATAAGTTTTGTTGGGTATTTAAAAATTTTTTCATTTAGGGAAAATTTTTTTAAAAAAAATACTTAAAAAATATCTTTTTAGTATTTTTGTATAAATTTTTCAGTAATTATTTTGTATTTTGATATTTCTTTTAGATTTTGGTTCATTTTGAAGAGCGCCGTAATGTGTATGTTATGTATAAGAAAATTATGATAATTTTTTATTAGAAATTTTTATAGTGTTACTCGTTTTAGTAAAAATTTGGTAAAATTTCCTTGAAAACAACCCATTTTTAAACGTTCTTTTATTTAAAAATTATTTTTTAACGTTTTTTTTTTTTTTCTTCTAAAACACTCAATTTTTTTCAAAATTTGTTTTAAAAAAATTGGGGTGAAGGTGGGCATAACCAGTGACGATTCCACACAAGATGGGTCACAAATGGAATATAATAATTTTCTTTTTAACTGAGGGCCTTATTACCTCAATGTGTTTGAAATAAAAAAAATCCACAGATAATGTTGTCATTTTTTACTAACGTCAAAAAAGAGAAATAATATGAGCTATTATCACGCTTTTGCCGTAACGGAAAAGGTTCCGAAAACAGCTTTTTCCTTTTTTTATAAGAAACCGATTAAAATCGATGAAAACCGTAAAAAATGATCAGAATCGAGCTCGCAACCTTTTCCTCGTCCCCGAGCCACTGGGTCAAACGAAAAGGGATTGCAAAAGAAAGAGAAAAAAAAAATACAATCGATGTGGATCCCCAATAAAAACCCTCTCGCGGTGAAGAGCCCTTTCCCTTATCCCCAAAAGTTTGGGATTGATTGAATTGGGGAAAAATTCGGCGGGTCCCAAATTCGCCCGTCCCGGACATCGGGAAGGGGGGACCTAATTCGGTTTTCCCAGGGCCCCTTAGGCTTCGCCGCCAGCAAGGGAAGTGGAGGGGGGGCTGTGTTATCCTTCCCATGTACCTGCCGGAGTGGAAGAAGACTCAAAGGACTTTATTAATGTAACCCGAGTATGACTTGACAGAAACATAGGAACTCTTCGTAAATGTTCTCGGGTGATTACTTTCCATCATTTTAATAAAAGGGGCATTTGTAACAGCGTTTTTGGGTTTCAAACCATCAAAAATCTGTCTTTTGGAATATTTAATGCTTTACAAAAAGTTTTCAATGAAAACGAGGATTAGGATATGGATGGATATAAAAGAAATCAAGATAATCCAATTCGCGATAGTTTACCACGAAAAAATTGTCGCTAAATTTTAAAAGGGTCCGGCACAGGTTGGCCGCCAATTCGGCAACTTTGGCTTCCTTGGCGACCATATTGGCGAGTTTGGGACCTTCTGGATTCTTCCAGAAAGTAATGGATCTCTCCACTAATTTCACACACTATGACGCGTGCGGATTTTTCTGGAAGCAGTGGCAGCCGCAACCAGTCAATCTTGATTCAACCAGCGAGTAGTGAGCATTGTTTTGATTAGCTCGGCTGTGCTTGTGAATAATCTTTGGCATTCGTGTATTTTAAACACTGATAATTGTGTTGGATTGCTGTTGAAGGTGTGACCTTCGGAGATTACTCTGTAAATATCGCTGCGGAATCCTATATTTAGAGAATTGGATTTCCGATAATAAATTCTCATCGCTTTTAAAGAACTGTTATTTTTCTTTGTGTTTGTTTTGCATAAAATCCTTGAACCCGATCTATGTAACAGTATCATCTATATAATAATACTTAATGGATCATTTTATATTTTAAAAAAATTTTTTTATCAAGTTTACTTTACTAAGAAAAATACATGTACTAGAGTAAACACAAATTTTTCAATGGTTTGCAAATGGGTTTCGTAGTGCTCAACGCGCGCGTGGCTTCTCCCAGATGTTTATAAGGCTAGATTTCTAGGGAGCACCCTAGACTTAGAAGCGGGTGCACCAATTAGAAAGGAGAAGACAGGAACTGAAAATATTTTCAAGTTTGTACTGTATTAATTCATGAAAATATATAAATTGCTAAATATTTAAATGGATATTATCAGTTAACATTTTAAATGGGCATTTAAAATTATTTCTTTGACTATAACGCAAAAATTTGAAAATCTGGGTCCAAAAATTTTAAAATTTTTAATTTTTACCCAATTAAAAAAAAAAAAGAAAAAACTTAGAGAAAGGTTTTGAAGTCGAGGGTTTAAGTGAAAAAAAAAAAAAAAAAAAGGGAAAATAAAACCCAAGTTTTTTTTAAATTTTTAATTGCGACCTCTCAAATCATTTCCGCCAATTTTACCATCTTATGGAGATATTTTAAGTGGAAAAATCTTTCGACTTAAGATATCCCAATATGAAAGCCAAATGACACAGAAACCGTTTTCGGTATAAATTTTAAAACTGTTACAAAGCTTTTAATAAAGTGATTCTTTTTTTCAATTTTATCTTCAGTTCCTGCTTACGTGTAAATGACTGTTATATTTCGATGGAGTGACTAAAGATTGTTTAATTGTACGAGTTTTACTTTATCCAAATTAGAAAAATTTATGGCTGCTACAACATATTTTTGATAATTTTAAACAGCCTTTCATCACTTCAGTGAGTCAATAAAATATGAGTACCAAGCATACTAGGGAACTTAACACTGGGGGTCTTATGTCAGCTGTTGCATCCCTGAGTTACTTTTGAAAGCCAGACATTTGAAAAGTGATAAGGTACTTACCCATTGGTAGAGCCGAAACAATGTTTCATTGGGGGCTAAAAAAATATTGCTGTAAAAATATGAAACAGTGTTACCGAGATGTACTGTATGAAAGTTGTTAGTAATTGCAATTTGTATGCCTGGACCCCTTGCTTCTCACTCCCATCAAAATCATGGGGTGAAATTTTCCGCTCTATTTCTCGTGATATTTCCGGGCTGAGGTGTCAAAAGTAACGCGCTTAAAGGATTAAAACTATGAATTTTTATGCTCGTAATTGTGTTTATTTCTTACCTGATGGCAGGACCAGATTATTAGTAACGTGTGTTTATAGATAGTTATTTATATTAAACTAGATGTCAGCACAATCAAACATGTATGTTAGCAAAATGTTTTTGTAACTTTAGCTCAGTTACTCAGTTCCGCTTTTCGTGAATACACGTGAGATAAGTTCTGTGATAATATATGTATATATACACTACTGGCCACCGTAAATGCAACACCCTGAAGGAAACATGCAAATAACATGAAATTTACAACATGCATTAGCGGAGGGGAGATATGGAAATGGTTAGAATTTCAACACAGGCACACATCACGCGCGCCTGTGGCGCCACCTCAAAGCACTATTTAAGGATTGGAGATTTCGACGATTTCAAGTTCAGCAATTAGTTTTTCTAGTGGCTTTTTCAAAAATCGTTCAGTTATGTCTCGTAAAAAACAGCAATCAGCTTTTGATCAAGTATCCGAGTTCGACAGAGGAAGGATAGTGGATTACCGAGATTGTGGATTATCTTTCAGGGAAATCGGTAGTCGTGTTGGACGAAACCAAACAATTGTAATGCGGATATAAGACCGTTTTATGCAGGAGGGTACGATGAACCGACGTGGTCGATCGCATCCACCTCAGTGCACCACTTAACGTGAGGATAGTCAAATAATGCGTATGGCAGTGACGGATAGCTCAGTCACATCACGAACCGTAGCACAGCACATTGAGTCTGTAACGCTATATTCAGCGTCTGCGCGTACCATTCGACGCCGTTTACAGCAGAGTGTTCTGACCGCAAGATGTTCATTGCTTGGTCTTCCCTTGACGCAGAACCACAGACGTCTCCGCCGCCAATGGTGCAGTGAAATGAGGATGTGGGCGGCAGAATGGAATGAAGTTGTCGTTACTGACGAGTCACGCATCTGTTTCCACCAAGGGGATTCGAGTCTGGGGACACCATGGAGAGGATGCTGAACAGTGCGTTACACCCCCACACTAGTCCTGCACCGAGTATTTATAGTATGGGGGGGTATTGGGTATCGCCCCGCACTCCTCTAGTACGCATTGCCGGTACTTAAAAAAGCTCTTTTCCGGGTTTGGGGCCCGTTGTCCTTCCTTATCTTCGGGCGGACAGCCATATTCCAGGTAATGCGTGACCACACGTGGCCCAAATTCAAAAGGGTTCTTCGTCAATCACCAAAAAATTGAATTTTTCCCTGGCCCGGTTCGCTCTCCCGGGTCTTTCACCGATAAAAACATGTGGTGTATCGTTGCTCAACGATTGACCCGATTACACCCCAGCTGCCCACCAGACAACGGCACGTGTGGAAGTGATGGTCTCTGTACCCCCCAAAAACACATCCCAGTCTCTTTGAATCAATGCCGATGCATTTGGGGACAGGTGAACTCCCAAAAAAATTTGGGGCTACTTCCTACTGATTCTGGCAGGAACCACTTCACAGAAGACTATAAATTTTAAACATTTGATACTTGGTCAAAAAAAAAACTTGTTGGGCTTTTTCTCTTGTCTTTCTTGGTGTTGCATTTACGGTGGCCAGCAGTGTATATATTAATATTGTATTAATTACGGAGTTAGTCAGGATGTAAAGCAGATTCTACTTTAAGTATAAGTGGATCTGAGAGTGATTCTGAAATAATTGTTTGTTTTGAAAGTGAATCTGAGTGAGTGAATATATTAACTTCGCTCTGTTCAGCTCTGAGTGTTTTTGGGGACCCGCTTTTTTAACCCTTTCGGACGAGGACGACACCTAGGCTGGCATCCCCCTCTCCTACCTACCACATCACACCAACGGGAGGACATTCCAGCTCTCGACAGATTTAACGTGCATCACTCCCATACACGGTGGGTCTGTAGTGGTACTGGGTTCGAACTCATGACTTACCTGCCATGATCCGATACCTTGACCACTTGGCTACCACAGCCCCTTTGTGAATCTGAGAGCAGTGATGATGATCTGTACTGCTACGTGTGATGTTGGCTTTTTTATCTCATGCTTTGAAAGTTATCTGACAAGAAAAATTACTAATGTGTTTTACATTATGCATAAGTGTAATAAAATTCTCGTTTAATGTTTAAAAATGTCGTTTAATTTTTTTTTTTTGCCGGAAAAAGAATATTCAATCATAATACCCCTAAATGTTGGCTTTTCGTAAAAATTAATTTTTTGTATTTCAAGCTAAAATTTACCCAAAATTTAAAAATAATTACATATATTGAACACGCATTTAGTTTTATATAATTTTCTTGAATAAAACAAATAAGAACATTTAGGACCATTTTCTTCAATATTAACCGACCGTTGGAATTTTAACCTCGGTTAAAATTCCAAAATACAATATTTTGAATACTAGTTTCCAATAATGCAGATAGTTTTTTTATTAACATTGTACCATGAGGCAACACGAAGCTATTGGTGGCATACACTCGGTCAAGTGACGAGGACGACACCTGAGATGACACCCCTCTCTCCAAACTTCCACACCACACCATTGGGAGGACAAATTTAACGAGCATCAGCTCTTCTACGCGGCTGGTTTTCAATGGCATGGACTGGAGCTCACGACGTGTCCGCGGTAGTCTAGTGGTCAAGGTATCGAATCGTGGCTGGCATGTCACGAGTTCAAGCCTAGTACCACGAAAAGACCCGCCGTGTAGGGAAGTGATGCACGTTAAATCTGCCGAGAGCTCAAACCTCCTCCCGTTGATGTGGTGTGGTAGTTAAGAGAGCTTGTGCCAGTTCAGGTGTCATGCTCGTCACTTGACCATGGTTCAAAATGACGAGGTTCCGTCACCAAAAACCCTCGTTTAGCTGAAAAGTGCGACGTTAATATTCATTCACTCGAACTCATGACATGCCTGCCACGAGTTTGAAACCATCAGAATACTGCGGCTCCAATGCTAAAGAAACACTCAATACGGAGAAAAAGCATTCAATTCCGAAATCAATTCAATGCTTCCCTTAAAGAGTCAGTGGTTTGTTTTTCAACCATCGATCCTTTTATCCCGCGATATTCGGTAATCCTAAAATTATTTAAAATAGTTTTCATTTCTAAATCATTTGCATTAAATTAAACGATCATTTTTTTTGCATTAAAAATAAAAAAATAACTAAATATAAATTGGGCAAAAAATTGCTGGAAGATTATTACTGGAAAAAAAAATGCATATTAAATGATTTAAAAGGCTTAAGAGATTTCGAGGCAGGGCAAATGCAAAAGGGGGAAAAAACTAACTTTTTCCATACTAATTTCAATTAATCCAATTGCCTTTAATTGCATTGAATTAAAAAGTCATTAAATAAAACTGAGCGAACTAAGGGCACACCTGAAGGAGCGAGCTGGTGACTCGGAGCTCTCTCTTCCGAATTTATTTAATTACTTATTTTTCTGCACAATTTATACACTTTTTCATCCTTAAATATCTTTTAAATTTTTATTTTGTTTATTTTGTAAATTATATATGCAATTCCTTCTTGTGTTTTATGTATTCCTATATTTATTAGAAGTTGGCAATTATTTTAATTTTACTACCGTTTGATCTTTATTATTTCAAATTATTTCATTAGGAAGTAATAAGGAATTAGAATTGTCGAAATCTTAAGTTAAATAAAAATAAAGTACGATTAGTTTGACAAAAACAATTTTTTTTAACTTTCTAAATCCTAATTATTGTCTTAAGAATATAAATAAAACAATAATGATAGTGGAATTTTAGAAATATTCAGAAAAAAAATGTGTGTGTGTACTTATGTACACACGTAAGAAGTTATACTTCTTTGGCGTAACAAGATTAAAATCTCTCTAAAAATCTTGAGCATGGCAAGCTCGGCCAAAGACGAAAGGCGGTCACGAGCAGAGTTGAACGATACTAACTTTAAGTCAATCGGACCAGCCAAACCCGAGATAATCACGATTTCAATAAATTTAAACACCCCGCACATGGACAATAGAACCAATAATATGGGGGTTTTCGGCAGACTGTATCTGGAGATGAGGTGATCCGAATGTGACACCTGAAACCTGATATTGAATGCCTCAGAGGGAAGAATCATTCCTGAGAAAAAAATTAAGACATCCACCCGAAGAGCCCCAAATTAAGGTCATTTTAAAATAATTAAAACATTTAAAACAATTAAATAAAATAGAAGCAGGGCACCCAACAACTCGAAACTCGGCCTGTTTGTGAGGAAACAAGAGGAATCCATTCGAACCGGTCCGGAGTCTGTAGTTGCAAATGGGGCGGCTCTAGCTCGGGAAAGGAAAACGAAACTAACTCCCGGGGAGAACAACTGTGACGTAAATGGTCACGTACACCCCAGTGATACGCAGAGTAGTAGGTGATCCCAAAGTTTCATCCTTCTATCTCTGTACATCAAAAGATCGAACCTCATAGGAATAACATGGGGATTCTCTAATTTTAGTGATAATGCCACCCTAGGCCCACTATTTACACACGAATTATAACAGATGAAAGAGCTCAACGAGGAGAACCTATGGTCTGAGTTTCCTTAACGAAGCTCAAAATTCCTCGTAGCTATGCGGGATTTTAAAAAATTTAAAACTTTAAAGTAATTTAAAAATGTTAAATATATATATGGGTGAAGAGAAATGGGGCTGTGTGTTCCTGAAAAAATATATCTAGGATGCTCATAGGGTGAAAATTTTGAATCCAGCTGGTGCGGCACCAAGGTGGCATAGGATTCAGTTATTACTGGAGAAGCCCTGTAGGGAGCACCAAAAGTGGAACATTCGTAAAAGCCGCCTAATACGAAAATATGGCGGATCACCAAAAATGAAGTCCTAAGCTCAATTCCTTAGGGGGATGAAATTTTTTCCAGTCCCTATAGGGTTAACATGAGAGCATGATATTTTAGTGATTAAACCCTCCCCATACCTACACAATGGGAGTCAAGTAAATGACTGGATGGGTCTCGACGAGTGGAACAGTTGGTTCAAATCTCAAGTCCAAAACTAACAGGAGCCAAGATGTGAATTTAAACAAATTAAAGTTTAAAACAATTAAAAACTATGGAAGAAATAGCCCTATGAGCATGAAATTCTAATAACTGGAAGAGCAGATAGAGAGGGATCGAATGAGCCAGGTCTGAATGGACTGTCAGGCTCGGGTGCCGAGATATTGGTCAAAAAGCTGAAGAGGATGGATGCACCGAGGAGGGGATGTGTCCCAACAGATATGGTTTATAACAATAGTTATTACGATCTCTCAAATATCGTCCCCTAGAACCAAAAAAGTGGCATGAAGGTATCCGAACACGTTGAAAATGACCAAATTCGGTCAAGACAGATATTTTTGTTTTCTATTGTATTGTGAATATAGAGCTATCTTTTGGCTTTTAAAAAACATACTTTGTTTTATTTCTATGTTACATAGAGGCCAAGCTACAATCAATTTTATTAAGTTAGAAAACCTGGAAGTGGGTCTTTGATCTACTACAGAAATGAGCATTTATATTGTTCAAAATCCGGCGAGTCTGATTACTCAAAATATCACAAATGTATTTTTATAAAACTTTTTGAACCTGATATTTATACTATTTTCTAGAGAATGTACTAAAGTATTTCTTATTGTGTGAGTTAGGGCTTGTTATTTAAATATTGGTCTCAAAAAAGAATGTGATTTTTCTTGTAATGTTTAATCTTTCCAGATTAATTATTTCTACCAGAGTACTTTTAGTAGTGTTTTACGGATAATTTTTGAAAACAATCATATTTCAAGCCTAGAGCAGTTTCTAAATGATTCTGAAAAAAAAAAATCTCGAAGTTTTAGGCAAGAAAATTCTTCTTGGGTACAAATAAAATTACATTAATTAGTTAATTAGAAATTTTAAAAGTCCTTTTTCTTACAGTATTAAATATTTTTTCATTGAGTCTTTTGATCTAAGAATTACACAAGTTATCCAAGTTGTTTGTTTTCTAGCGAGAATAGTAGATTCGGTAACTTCTTCAATTGAATTGTTTATTAATGTAAAGTAGGGCGAGGGCTATTGTTGAAGGTTCCATTGTAGCTCCGTTTACTGACACCTGAGACTCCAACGTTCACACCACGCGAGCCTTGGCACATTTCACGACCTCTCTCTAAGCGGAAGCCTCGAAAGAAACATCCCAGGCCATGGCCAGGTTCACGAATAGGATCCCATAGCCCTTTTTTATTTAGATTCTGTAAAGTACGATGCATTTAAAGAAGATGGTAATTTCAAAATTTCTATACGCAGCAAACTTTTTGCACAGCGATCGAAATTCGTTAAGGAAAACATTCAACAATTGTAAAGAAACGCTGTAGAGAGAAGCTTGACATCTTTGGGAAACGGAACGCGAAACGTTCCTCCATCCCATATCGAAAGGTATTTGGGACTTTAAGTGGAGAGGGAGCTTCCTGATTAGGCTCCCTTCACACCAAACGATTCCGAGCCTGTAGCGATCTTTTCAATTCACAGCGATTCTGAATGAACAGAGATTTCCCTTCACACCGCCACAGGTCAGTCATTCTTCCATTAGTTGCTGTCGAACGTGGATGCTGTTTTTAATATTTTAAGACAATTAACGTTTCAAGTTATTAATTTCACTACTGTATTTTCATTTATTTTCAAGTTGAAATACATAAAAAATATAAGAACGGTTTTATTATTATTTTTTTTTATATTTTGCCTGTTAGTATCAAGTGTAATTATAGTCTGAAAAGTAGTAACAAATAATAAATATGTATTGTAACTATTTTATAACCAATTATTTTTTACAAATAATATATCTAATTTTTTTAATGTTCTAATGTTAATGTTTATATTCTACAGTTTTTTTTAAATATAGCAACTTTTTTGATTATGTATTTAAAATGGTTTTCAAATCTTAATAAATTAAAATTTTACATGCCATTTAATTTTTTTGGGGTTTATATAACAAAATTTGAGATTATATAGTAATAAAACGGTTTTAAAAATTAAAATTATCGCAATATCGGTTTTTATTTTATTTTAGCATTCATATAAATAATTAATTTTTTTTCCCCCAAAATTAAATAAATTTTTATCAAATTGATTCTAAGATATTTCAAAACTTTTTTGAATTTCCCCCCCTCAAAAAAAACACACATTTTGCTTTAAAGTATTATTAAGTAAAGAAAAAGTTTTAAAATTTTTAAAAAAAAAGGAACATGAAAAATTTAAATTTTTTATTATTTGGCAAGATTATTAGAGAAAAAAATACACCCTACAACTCGGCACAAGAACTAGATTTTTTACATAATGAAAAAGAATACTATGAATACCAAAAAAAAGCGTCTATTGGCATAAAAAAAAACCATGCAAACCCCCAACATTATTACCTTTAACCCGAAATCACTTTTTGAAACTTTATGTGATATAAACACTAATAATATAAAACAATAAAAAACAACACTTATTTGTTTGAATTCCTTTTTCTTTAAAAAAAACCCCGGCGCGGTGATTGAGGAAGAAAATCTGACCTGCCGAATCACACGTAAGTCAGAATGACGGCGGATTGAACCGGTTTCGGTTGGGGAAGGAATCTTGGCTTTTTGGCGGTCGATCAGAAAAGTTTGATGGTGAATGAATCGGAGTCGTTTGGTGTGAAGGGGCCTTGGTGGGCTAAAAGAGAATCAGTGAGTTAACCTCATTCGCTGCCGAAGTTATGGAACAAATTCAGTTGGGAAAAAGTACTTGCCTGTGAGGGGTTTCAGATTGAAAATTTTTAAAAATTTAAAAAAAGAAAATGTGAAAGTAAAATGGTCAGAAACGCTAAAGAAAGAATGTTGCTATTTAGAGACTACATTCTTATTTAATTCATAACCGTGGGGTTTCAGTGGAAATTTAAAGTCGCACTGTTCATCTACACAAAGGCGTTTGGTGACGGAACCTCGTTATTTTGAACCATGGTCAAGGGACGAGGATGACATCTGAGCTGGCACCCCCTCTCCTAACTACCACACCAATGGGAGGACGCTTGAACTCTCGACAGATTTAACGTGCATCGCTCCCCTACATGGTGGATCTTTAGTTTAATGGGCTCGAACCCCAAGACATGCCAAAACCGATCCGATACCTTGACCCTGGGGTACCCACCCCCAAGGTGATTGAAAAAAGCGTTGGTTTTTAAAACCCAGATGAATCCCCAGCCGGGCCCTAAATTTAAAATTGGGCAACGATCAGGTAAGTCACAAAAAGCTAATAGTATCAGCAGATCAGTGGCAGATGATTAGTAATTGTTATTAATAATGTTCCATTTTCTTACTTTATATAATTTTGGAAATTTATATGTATAAAAGATCAATCCCTAATTTAAAAAATTAATAAGGGAAAAAGGGAATTTTTCTTCCTTTTCTTAAAAAAATACTTATTTAAATTTTTGGTTTAAAATGTTTTTCTCCCAAAGGAAAATTTTTCGCAAAAAATTTGTACATTTTTTTATTGGTATCAAAATGTTTTTAACATAATACACTCATGGACAAAAATATTAGCGCACCAAGTAATTGGGGGTCGTAAAAAACTTTTGGGATGAAGGGTACATGTTGAGAAAAATATCAAATGGTTGGGAAAAAAAGTTTTGGGCAACACGTATAACCGGTAGAGAGCGTTTAAAAGTTTCGTGGATTTTAAAAAAAGATAACCAAAGCTTGTTTTGTGTGTGCTTTTTTCTTTTCAAAAAAAGAGCTTGGGTTAAAACCTTCGCCGTTTTTGAAAAAAATATGAGCGGGGTCGCGGGTTTGGGGGGGTGGGGGAAACATCGGCATGATGGAAAACTAGGTGAAAAGCTCGTCAATTAGGCCGCTCCGATTTGTTGTGAGGAATTTGGGACCAGTGAATCCGAGAGATGTCATTTTCTTGAAGACCAGGCTCCCGGACGCCCTGACAGACCAGTCGCCCGGGAAAAACCCCCATCCTGAAACCCTCTTTCCGCCCTGCCATCAGCCGCCATCCAGGCACCGGTAAACACCTTCACTAGGGGGCCCCCACCCCCGAAACCCCCCCCCGGCTGGAGGAACGGGAAACGCAGCGCCCATTTCGGGGCTGCCCCGGCCCCCACCCATCCCCCCGGTTTATTTGCCACGAACGAGGAAACTGGACTGAAGCGGAATGGAACCAGGTCGTCTTTACGACGAACCAACGGTGATAATCGTGTTCGTATGTGGGGAGGGAAAACGACCAATCCGCCTTTGTTTAAAAGCAACACACCGCTTCACAGCTGGTGTGAAGGATGGGTGCCATTGTCTAAAACAGAAAACCCCCTGTATTGACCCGGGGCACCATGACAGCCTAGCGGTATTTATGACATCCTGCAACCACATGTTTTGCCACTCTGAACGGTTCAAATTTTGCAAAAAAAATTCGGCCTCCATGGCAAGGTGTCGAAGACTTTTGCACTGTTGGTACCCCCCTCCCCGACCCCTAAATTTGTCTCCAATCGAGCATATCTGGGATCATTTGGGACGGCGACTGGTCCCCCCACGAGTTTAAAAAGAACTAGGGGCGGGTTGCAGCAAATATGGAACGAAATGTCTCAAGACATCGGACAGATTGTATGTCTCAATGCCCGATCGTCTATGTGCTTTTACGCTGAAATTAACAGGGTTTAAAACCCCCCTTTTTCCTGAAAAAATTTTTTTTCTTTTATTATCTAATCATTTACTTATATCAAAGTAGCCATTACGTATGTAAAAATTTCGTTTCATTTTGACGCCCCCTTTTTGGTAGCCAGTTTTTGTCCAAAGTGTAGTTAGAGTTCGTACTGTGACATGAGTGTTTTTTTTAATGATATGATATATATTCTTATAATTAATAATGATTACTTGTAATTTGAATTTGTGTTAGAGCTTCCAGTGGACTTTTCGATGCAAGAAGAGACCGCCCGATCCCAAGGAGTTCAGTGAGTAAGTGATTGTGGGTTTTAATAACGCAAGAGCCAATTTTGGTTAAGCTACGCCAAACACTTGTTTAAGCATTAAAAGTATAAAATCGCTAAAAAGTTTTATAAAAGGAGTTTTAGTAATAAAACTTAATCTCAATATGTATAAAAAAGCCAGTACTAAAGATAAAAGTATTCAGATTTTGGTTGGGATTTCCCTCACCGAGTCCGATAAATATGGTTGAAAAATATCACTTCCTGTTTTTGGTCGAGGTTAAAAAACGATATTTCACCTCTGTAATGTCATACACAAGCATGTCCTCATCTGACGTGTCCTGCAAAGGTGTACTTTTTCTGGGTTTATGAGGTGTCATTTGTATTTCTATTTTTGGTTTAAGTGCTACAGTAACGTCATTAATAGTTCTGTCAGGACGCTTTTCCTGCAAGGTTTTAAAGTTTGTGTTGAAGCTTAGAATATAGAAGGTATTGGATGTAGACTTGGTAGTTTCAAGAACAGAACTTGTTTTATCTAGTATAAAGCGGAAAATATTTATATTGTGGCGAGAGAAAGTGCTTGTTTAGATGAGGATTGTAAACAAATTTTCGATTTCACAAATTCTAATGTAAGAATAAAAGGTATCACTTGCCTTATTCTTCAGTTTCAAATGCCCGGGATGGGCTTGACCTAAAAATTCCATTCTGTTATTTAAAATAGACTCTTAATCAAGAAAATGAGTCCTTTTTGATGTAACAAAGATTTAATGGATAAGGAAAATAGACAACTGATGCATTTCGCGTTCGAAATACAGAATCAACTACTACTGACTAAATTAAAAAAAACACACAAAAAAAATGCGCTCACAGCGCCACTCTAGTTTAACTAATTTGTTGGCTTCGTTCACGAAAAGTATGAATATATATAACTGATGTATATAGAATATTTGACGTGGAAGAAGCAATATTTAATAAAGGAATGAGCGAGGACTCTGATGTTGTAACTGCAATAGATGTGGATGGTAAGAGGTGTGCCTGAGTTGAAGAAGACGATTTGATAACTGTAGGAGAATTCTGGAAGACAGTGTTAGCTTTGAAACGGGTACCCAATGGTTGTCATAATTTTAAAGGTGGGCATACTATTTTTGTAATATTTTCATCTGTTTCGGTTGTTTTTCTTAGTTGAATATTTGGCAACGTGAGCATAGCTTTTACATAATTTTCGTGCTTTTAAATATGATATATTTTTACTAATTTTCAATTCTTGGATTTGCTTTTCCGTCTTCCATCTCAGGCAAGTTTTGAATCGACAAAATGAGGCTGGGAACAATTAGCGCATTTCTGCTCCAAAATGCCATCTGTGGAAGAATGTCCAACAGATGCCCATATAGAGCATGTCAATTATCCACGGCAGGAAGTTTGTGAACCTCTGACACTTAATACAGCGCAGAGGATTCGGAGCATAAAGTCGTATTTTGCATTTTAGGTATCAGCTTTTATTGTAGTTGGAAGATTCGGGCAACATTGAAAGTTAAAATCAAGAGTGTTTTGTATGAATAACTGTTGCATCTTTTTTAATTGCTTTTCTTCTGACCTGAATTGCACAGTAATCAGTGAATCCTTCAAGGATTTTTCCTTCAGTAGTGATCAACAGGTCAAGTTCAGATATGATACCTCGGCTGTAGTTTAGAGATTTATGAAGAGTAATCGTAAGTGTAAAAGTAAAAAACGTTTTGCAGACAGTAAGATTTCGATGGAATCGCTCTGATTTTGTTTCCACAAGTATAAATCACCGGATCGCATTTTTTAAACTGATTTTGTTTCACCTATTGCTTGGAAATCTTTGGAAATTGCAAAAGGGGATTTTCTGGACATTTCATCACCTCAGGGGGCTCACCTTCTTTGGGTGAGTACGGGTGTCACAATCCCGAGGTGCCGTAGTGAACTTTTCCTTTTTCCAAGGGGTTTACTCTCTTTGGTAAACACGGATGTCACGACCCCGGAGTACCCTAGTGATCCTTCTCTATTTTCGACCCTCTTTCTAGTCATTCAATTTATCCTTTCTTTCTGTTCCCGTGTAGATCAGATTTTCACGTCCAGACCAAAGATAAACATTATGAAATGATACATTTCAAATCATTTTTCTTATGAGAAATGTTACAATTTATTATTAACATATTTTGGTTTACATTTTGCATTGCGCTAATTTAATTTCTTTTTTGTAGATTTCTTTAAAATATTTTGATTATGTTACTTTATTTCTTTTCGACTAACACCATTGGTTTCCCAACCCACATGTTTGCCGTGTGCGGCGTCCCGTAAGGAGGAAAATGGTGTTCTGGGGATCCTTTGCGTTCCGTTTGCCCACGCTTCTCCCGTATGGAGGAGATTGGTGGCCTAGGGATACCTCTGCGTTCCCTTTGGCCCACGCTTCACTGTCTACGGGTGGCAGGAGTGAGCCCGCTTCTATCAATCGGCTGGTGGTGCCTCTCTTCGGTGTCCCCGAAGAGACACTGCTGTAGGGTTAGCCCTGCAGATAAGGGGTGGCGGGTTTACCCGTTGGATCCTCGCCCTGATGCTGTAGGGCTATATTCTGGATGTACTCCAGGTAAGCGCCGTGCCTGAATTTTGCCAGATGACTGGCACACTGCCTCCCTTGTTGGACTCCGTGGTGGGTGGAGGCACTCCAGAATGAAGATGTTTTTTCACGCATATGGATCCAAGTCGGCTGTGCCTGGGTAAAGGCTTTGTATTGCCCAACCTCAACATTGACCAAGTATCAATTCATGCTAGATTTTTAATAATTTCGCTTCCTAAGAATGAAATGTCTAAAGTATCACCCTTTGCAATACAAAAAGCCCTCATCAGAATAGGTGGTGAACCGAAATCCGTAAAAAGATTGCGTTCCGGGGATCTGCTTATTGAAACAAACTCTGCTCTTCAAACTAAGTCCTTTCTGCTTGCGAAGTCTTTCCTAAATAGTCCTGTTACTATAAGTCCACACAAAACCCTTAATTCTTACCATGGTGTCATTTCTGAAACTGACCTGTTGCGCACCGCTGAAGTGGAAATCCTCGAGGGTTTTTCCAATCAGGGTGTTATTCAGGACAGAAGAATCACTGTTAAAAAAGACTCTACACGTATTCCAATTAAATATTTAATTTTAACTTTCAATAGCCCAATACTACCGACAACTATAAAAGCTGGATACCTTAACTGTAGAATACACGCATACATACCAAATCCTCTGCGCTGTTTTAAGTACCAGAGGTTCGGACATTTGCTAACTTCCTGCCGCGGACAAATGACTTGCTCTAGATGTGCGTCTGCTGGACATGATTCCACAGATTGTACTCTAGAGCCCAAATGTGTCAATTGCTCAGAATCCCATTCATCAGATTCAAAGTTATGCCCGAAATGGAGGTTAGAAAAACAAATAAAAATATTTCTTACCCAGAAGCATGCAAACTAATAGCTCCTCAGCTATCCCAAACATATGCTCAAGTTACAACACCTACACTATATTCACAACTACACAAACAGATCCAAATATAACAAAAATAATCTGCCCGCCTCTACAATGTTTGTCACCTGTATCCTCTACCTCGACTTCAATACCAGCAGTCTCACAAAATCATCTTCATCAACTCAAGCACATCTACTTCCTTCCACGTCTGCAATAATACCAACAATACAAAATGAGTCTGATTCCTACTACTACTTCCTCTGGCAATAACCTGAATACTTTTCCTTCATCGTTTAGAAACTAAAACCTGTGCCTTCCTACAACTTCTAATAAATTTGCTGCACTATCAAATGAAAATCAGCCATTAGTTTCCTTACCAGTGTGTCTGTCCCTAGTACATCCAATAGTGAACATTCTAATGCACCTGAAATCCCCAAAGTGTGTGAAACGAAATTCAAGAAATAGAAGAAAACGCCCAAAAAAACAGAAACACGAAATTGAAATAAAAATGGCTCCACATAGACCTAGAAAGTCAGCACCTACAGAATATGCAACAGATACAGAAGGCATGATAACGTACGACATGGCGGAAGACGAACTTGAACCAAATCCCGCGAATAAATTCGTCATGGGGCAATACTGGCGAAACAATCCTGACCAATATTTGCGCGCGGTAACCCCAACACGATTCGGAAAAAATAGAAACTAACTTTTTTTCCCCATAAAACTTTGACTGCTTAAACTTTGTCTAAATTCACGTTTTTAATTTGTCTATTATTTTAAAAAAAATTTTAAAAAAAAAAATAAAGACTTGACTGACTTGGTGAGGTATATCCCCATCAAATTATAGTAGATTTTATCGTCTGAAAATGATTTTTATATATGATTTGATATTTTAACTTTTATTGAAATTATATGTTCAGTATTTTAACATATTTTATGAAATGTTTTAATATTTTAACATGTTTGGCGCAGTATAGCCACAGATTTAGCTCTTGCGCCAGGAAACCCCACATTCACTCTCTTGTACTTTGTATATTTAATGACAGTTTTCTTTTGTGTTTAAACTTGAAAGGTTTAAGAAGGAATATATGTTAAAGCATGAAATTTAATATATATATGTTTACACATCTTTCACTTGTAAATTTCTTCCCATCCCGGAGTGAGGTCACAAAGGACACTTTTTTCACCCTTATGATGTCCGGTGACAGCTATCCAAAAGAGGACAAAGGTAATAAGAGTTTTGATAGATAGAGTTACAGGAAGTGTTTCATTTTAGTGCTGAGTGTAATTACTATAAGTTAAAACATACGCTTGTGATTCCTACCATCAGTAGACTATTTTTCGAAGAAATTGGCCTGCTTAAATAGACGATTCCTCCTCTTACATTCCACTCGTTTGATATAATAACACGTAATTATGTTCTTAATTTCGAATTGTTTTGAATCTTTTAAAACTTAAAATAATATATATATACAGAGAGAGAGGGGGGAGGCATTTTCCATTTTTGTCCGGGGCGGCAAAACTGCTAGAGCCAGCCCTGCTGAGACAGGTTGCACTTTTAGATGCACACCTACCGTTGGTCGTAGCCTTGAGCACCATGCAGTTGACAGTACGATTTAGCTCGGTTCCACTCCGGGCCTCCCACTTCTCTTTCCTTTCCACCAGCCCCATGAGAGGACTTGCGGCTTGACGGCTATTTAGAGTACCCCCATGCCGCAAACATCCATGTCTTCTCAGGGATTCAAACCCAGACACCACGGCATGGTAGCGTCGCTAGCCACTATACCAAATGCGCGACGTCATCGGGATATCGTGCTGTTTAAAGACTAGTTCCGATTCAGTTTAGTGTGTGACACGAGACGCGTTTGGGTATGTCAAGAAAATTGCACTCGAAATAACCCAAAATTCGCTCAGGAAAGATCACATTTCACACAACGTGGTTTGATGGTATGAGATGGAATCAGCATAGGCGGACGTACTGACCTGCACTTTTTTTTTCTATATGTGTGCACGCAGGCATGCACATATATAAATTTTATTTATATGTATATATATTTCATGTGTATTTTTAACATTTGTTTTAATATTTTAACAAATGTGTGGCGCAATATAGCCAAGATTGGCTCTAAAACACAACATTCACTCATTCACGTACTGACCTGTATATCATTCGGAATGGCAATTTGACGGGGCGAAGGTAACCAGATGAGATTCTGAGAGCCCATGTCGTACCTCTCGGTTGCAGCCATTGGCGATTCCTTTATTTTAATGTAGGATAATGGTAGATCTCATACAACTAGTCTCGTAGAGAACTTTCTTGAAGTCGCAGTCAACGCGGGGGTGGCTTTTTCTCTCCGGGTTTGGGTTCCAAAAACAAGGGGGGGGGGCCGCGCTTTGTTTTTCTTTCTTTAAACAGAAGGTCGGTCATCGTAAAAAGGAAAAAACCTAAATTCTCATCGATAGTCTCATCGTATGCATGCAAAACAGGTCTTAGCAGTTCGGAGGTACCACATACTTCAATAAACATCCTGCATCATTTCCAAGCAATTAGTTTTGTGTGTGTGTTTTCGTTGTTGTTGTCATTTACATATAAAAAAATTTTTGGAAAATATTTCCCTCTCTTTATACCTTTCCCAAAGAACAAAAGCTCTTACAATTTTTTTTGCTTTTTACTTTTTGCGTTTTCTTACACCTCCATTTTATGCCCATATACATATTTATCGCACAAGGGTTTCTGCACTTTGTTCCCCTCGGGGGCTCACCTCCTTTAGGTGAGTTCGGGTTTCACGCTCCCGGGTACCTAGTGATTTTTTTCCTCTTCAAAAGGGGTTTACTGTCTTTGGAAAACAGGGCTTCGCCCCAAAATTTCCCCGTGATTTTTTCTCTTTTCGGCCCCTCCGCTTTCAACCCCTTTTTCCCCGTCTAGACCCCCGACCAATCTTTCAAAATGAATTTTTTGTTCAACATTTTTTTTTCAGTGAAAAACACGTTTCACTAACATATTATGGTTTACATTTTGTATTGCGTTAATTTGTTTTTTTTTTTCGTATATTTCTTTTACTACTTTGATTATGTTTTTTATTTGTTTTCGACAAACAACGTTTTTTTTTCGACCTGTTTCCCGGGGGGGACCCCGAAAGGAGGAAAATGGTGTTCTGGGGATCCTTTGGTTCCTTTGACGCTTCTCAGTAGGAAGTTAGAACCTGGGGATACCTCTGCGTTCCCTTTGGCCCCGTTTCCCTTAACGGTGGCGGGAAAGGCCCGCTCCTTTCAATCGGCTTGGTACCTCTTTCGGTGTCCCAAAGGGGCCTCTGTGGGTTGGCTGCAAAAATGGGGGTCCGGGTTTCCTGATGCTCGGGGTGTACTCTGGGTGCGCCGTGCCTGGTTTTGGCCATTTGACCGGCCCTGCCTCCCGTTGGACTCCGTGGTGGGTGGGAGGGCCGGATGAAGTTTTGCGTTCTTATGGATCCAATGCTGCTTGCCCGGGTAAAGGCCTCGTATTCCCCCCAAACCTAACGTCGATGAAACTGCTAAATTCCCATTTTTAATTTTATCCTTCCAAACAATGATATGTGTAAAAATCGCCATTTGCTTTCATAAAGCACTAATTGGAAAAAGGTGGCGAACCTAAGTCAGTAAAACGTTTAAAATCCGTGTTTATTAATTGAAACAAGCCCCACTCAAAAATAAGTCATTTTTTCTAGCCTCTTTTTTTTGATTCTCCTTTAAAAATAAGTCCTCACAAATCACTTAATACTTCCCGCGGTTCATTTCTGAACCTGACTTTTGAACACTCCTGAAGGAAATCCGATGGGTTCTCTAAACAAGGTGTGATTCAGGTCAAAAAAATTTCTATAAAAAAAATAAAACAATAATTCCCACAAAAACTTTTAAAAACATTTAATATAAACTTCCCTTTTTAAAAATAAAAAAAGGTTCTTAAACTGTAAAAATTTTACATACCGAACCTCCGCTGTTTCAAATGCCCGAGGTTTTGGACACTCTAAAAATCCTGCCGTGGACACTTACTTGCTCTGGGGGTATTGCATCTGTTGGAAACTTCTCTAGGGCTAAATGATTCTCTCTCAACCCCTACTACTGATTCAAAACTTCCCAAAATAAATGGGAAACAAATACAGGGAAAAAAAACAAATAAAAAAAATTTCTTTTCCCGAAGCACGTAAATTAATAATCCCACAAATATCTCAAACATACGCTCAGGCTGCCAAATCCTCTACTTTAAATAATTCTCTCAAACAGATGAAAAAAATAAAACAAATAAAATGTCCCCCTTTAAAAAATTTCGAACCACTTTCACCCAAGCCCAAAACCAAATATATCAATATCTAATCCTTTTCACATCATCTTCACAAAAAAAAAACCCGCCCAAACCATTTTCAAACGGGTATCTCAGATCCCAATGCCCCCTCCTCACTAATAAGCCTTTCCACCTTAGCCCCTTTAAACCTTCATCAACCATGTCCGCTTCCTCTCCCTTCAATAATCAACCTCCCCTTTTGTCCAAAAAAAAAGAATTCGAAAAAACAAGAAAAACTCGGGGGAAAAAGGAAAAAAAACTACTTAAAACAGTAATAGATATTAAAATGGCCAACAAAGCCCCGAAAATCCTCAAACGTGAATATACAACGGATGAGGAAACATGATTTCTATGATGTTGAAAACGAAATCGAAACGATTCCAAGATAAATTCTCATGAAGGGTTTCAAGAACAATCCTGCTCTTATGTGCGTCGATAACCCCCCAAAAGATTTAGGAAGGTTCTGACTAATTTTTTGGGTCACATTTTAAACAAACTTTTTTTTATTAAACAAAATTGTTTTATCAATGCTTTTATTTTAAGATACAGTCTGACTTTGGGAAAACCCCCCCAATTTTTTTTTGCTTTTTTTTTGAAACTGAATCGTGATTTGAAATTTTTTTCTTTTTTTAAAATATATTTCTATTTTTATATTTTATCTAATGTTTTAATATTTTTTAAAAAATGTTTGGGCCCGTTTGAGATTTGGGTCTTGGGAAAAACCCCAAAACCCCCTCACTCAAGATTCCACTTCTGTTACAGTTACATCGTCATTTAATTTAACCCTCTGTTTCCCTTTTTTTAGATACTCTCCCCCCCCATCTAATAATTTATCTACATCTCGGCGTTTCCTAAATCTAAAAAGCACTCCTTGAATTTTCTGTTTACACCCCCCAGCTGAAACTTCCGCTGTTGAAAATGAAACCTCTGTATCAATACCAACCTTCTTCATCCCAGGATGCCCTTTAAAAAACCAAGAAAAGACGCCAAAAAACATTACCTCCGAAATAGAATAAAATTGACGCATCCAAACCTAAAAAAAATATACGGGGAAACATCAACGAAAGGGGGTTGTATACGATGTTCAGAAGAGGGGGAATCACCCGAAAAATAAATTCCCCAAAGGGAAAAAAATACTTTCGGAAGAATGGTTTTGGGAGATCTTGGAAACTAGAATACTCTCCCCCGTTGACTCAACCCGTAAAAAAAAATCGGAAATTTAAAAAACTTTTTTAAAAAATTTTTCAACATATTATTTTATTTTTCAAAATTACATTTTTTCGTGTAAATTTTTTTTTATCCTTTTTTTTTTTTAAATTTATCCGTTATTTTAAGATCTTGCTTGACATGTTGGGAGTAATACATCACCACAATGTATTTCCCACTTTTGACTTTTAATAAAATGTAACAATTAAATATGAATTTTTAAAACTTTTTAATGAATTTTCATGCTTAAATATAACATATATTTAATGTAAATTTTTAACTTTTTAAAAAAAATCTTTTTATGGAAATTAAAACAAATGTTTGGCGCAGTATAGCCGAAATCGGCTCTTGCGCCAATAAAACCAAAAATCACTCACTCACTCTGCACTTTGTTACTTCCGTAATTTTTGGAGCAATGTAGATCCACGCTTTAAACATCTCGAACCCTATGACGCATCCTATTTGATTGACTTTAACGGTTTTAGTACGTATAATACCAGAATGTATGAATGAGAAAGTGAGACGCTGTGTTTCAAAAATTGGAAATTTATTGTCTTTTAGTTCTATATAATCTCAGGTTATCGATAACTACATTCGGTGTAGTTTCCACAAATAAAATTAAAAACTATAAATTCCCCCCAATCAAAAGATAATCTTACTGAGATCCTTATGACGTTTATATCACCTCTATATTTAATGCTTCAATGGCAGTATCACAGTTATTTGCTATAATAATAATTTCGTTATGTTTAGGTTTTATCATTGATATTATATTTTTCTTTATTGAAAACTCTTTCACACACACATTATTTTTTTCCCCTTCCGGGTTTAAAGGGTGGTTTTAAATTTTCCAAAATTTGTTATTTTTTTTGGGGGAAAATATAATTTGGGGATTTTTCCAAATTTTTGCGTTTTAAACCCTTTTAAATAAATTCCATATTGGGGGTTGGGCCAAAAATTTAGTTGGTGTTGAGAATACTTCAGTGTGGAAAATTCTATTTAAAAACTTTTTGGGAAAAAGGGAAAAACCTTTCCCACCCCCTCCCCCAAAAATTGTTCTTCTTAAAAACAAAACTTTTTAAAAATAATAAACAAAAAAAACTTATTTATTCAAAGAAAAAATAAAATAAATAAATATCAAATTTCCCCGGAAACTCCAAAAAACCCAGATGAAAAATTTTTAAAAAAAAAACCCAGGGTAAAATTATTAACGACAAAAACTTTTAATCAAATTTCTGGGGGTTTTAAAAAAAAATAATTCATCCGAAACCTGTCTGCAGAATTCATCATCGGGTTTATTACCTAAAGTATTCAAAAGAAGTCATTAATCAGCAAAAATAATCGAAAGTAAAAGATTTATTTTTTTGAGGGAAGCATTTCGAAAAATTGGAGTATTTTATCTTTAGTAGCATGCTTTTTTTCCCAATGAGAGAGAAATTAAATTTAACGTAATTCTTTGCAATGGAAGAAATTTCATTTGAAGACAACCGAAAAAACTGAGCTACGAAAAAATAATGTTCAAATAGTAGTAAAGCACAGTGGAAAAAGCATGATAGTTTGGAGATGCATATCAACTGGTGGCATAGCCTCGACAAGGGGGGGTTTGACTGGGGAAAATTTATTTGGGATTGAGACGGTTTTAACAGTAGTATTCCTTTAGGGTGTTCACCCCCCAATGTAATTCCTCGAATGTCCCGTCATTTTTGGAGAAAAAAAGCCTTCGAAAAACCGTGCTTGCTTTTTATACCATTAAAAATTTTAATTTCCTCCAACGAGTCCTTGGCCCCCGGTTGGCAAATCTCTGATTTACTATGCGAGAGGTTAGGGTTCAATTCCACGCGATCAACTTTTTTTCTTCAATTCATTTAATTATTTTTTAAAATTAAATAAATTTATTTATGAAAGGTTAATTAAATATTAAATGATATTTTATGCAATTATTTTGTATTTTATAAAGTAAAAAAAATTAAAAAAATTTATTACTTAAATTATTTATTAGAAAAGTTATTTAAAATGATTATTAATGAAAAATATTTAAAATAATTATTCATTAAAATTATTAATTATTAAGTAATTATTATTTATTAAAATTTATTAATTAATCGCTATTTGTTATAATCAATTAATTAATTAACATTAAGAATTATTATATTAATAAGAATTATTAATAACATATTATTAATTTATTATTAAAATTATTATTAATTTATTATTAAAATTATTATTAATTTATTATTAAAATTATTATTAATTTATTATTAAAATTATTATTAATTTATTATTAAAGTTATTATTAAAATTATTATTAATTTATTATTTAAATTATTATTAATTTATTATTAAACTTATTATTAATTTATTATTTAAATTATTAATAATTTATTATTAAAATTATTAGTTTATTATTAAAATTATTAATTTATTATTGAAATTGTTTATTAAAATTATTGTTTATTATTAAAATTATTAATTTATTATTAAAATTATTAATTTATTATTAAAATTATTGCTTATTATTGAAATTACTAATTCATTATTTAAATAAACATATTGAAATTAAATAAATTTATTTGAAAAGGACTTATTAAATATTTTATATAAAATTATAAAATAATTAAATTAATAATATATAGAAAAGATATATTCTTTTATTACATTAATTATAAAATAATTAATTTAATAATAATATATTTCATAAATTATTTTATATTATATATAATATTTTATTTAAAGTATATTGTATTTCACATTATAAAACTATTTGCAACGAATCTTTATTTAAAATATCATTTAATATTTATTATATATTTTATAAATATTATTTATTAATATAAAATATATTTATAAATTTTAATATAAATATTTATATATTTTAATTTTATATAGTAATTTTTTTTTACTTTATAAAATACAAAAATAATTACATAAAATATCATTTAATATTTAATAAACCTTTCATAAATAAATTTTGCCAACCAGGTTACGAACTCGTTGGAGGAAATTAAAACTTAGTTGTGTATAAAAGCTAAGCACGAATTTCGAAGGCTGTTTTCTCCGATTGATTGATTGAATATTAACGTCACACTGTTCAGCTACACGAGGGCTTTTGGCGACGGACCTCGTCATTTTGAACCATGGTCAAGTGACGTGGACGACACCTGAGCTGGCACCCCCCTCTCCTAATTACCACACCACACCAACGGGAGGACGTTTCAGCTCTCGACAGATTTAACGTGCATCGCTGCCCTACACGGTGGGTCTTTAGTGGTACTGGTCTCGAACTCGTGACAAGGCAAGCCATGGTCCGATACCTATACCACTCGGCTACCGCGGCCACTAATTGTTCCTCGGAGTGTCAATAGATGTGAAAACCAGATTGATGTTGATAGTTTTATTTGAAGTATTATGAAATTTCAAATTTTAAAACTAAAAGTTCTAAATTTTCACTTCTATCGACAGTCTCTATAACGGCCAATTTTTTAAAAAAAATTTATTTATTATTTTTCCAATAATTTTTTTTTACTATTCAAATAGAAGCAAATTTAATAAGACTGATTACTCTTGAAGTTATTGAAGTCTTGATGAAAGAATGAGTCAATATATATATATATATATATATATATATAACGCTGGGTCAACATTTTTGTAAATTAAGAGGGACGTTCCGAGAAAATAAGATTTGCAATATTTTTCAAAGAAGGAAACTGCATTAAAAATTGAAAGAAAAAGCACATTGCCATAACAAAAGACAATCTTTCCATAATTGACGACAGGAGAGAAAGCAAAAGAGCAATTGCGCTTGCTCAGAGGGACCAAGAAAAGAGAGAAACATTCTCGAGCTTAGTCAAGTGCGGCCCAAAACCAACTGAAATTCACCACCCAAAACACTTCAGTAAACGGATTTTGTTCTCCAGCAAGGAAGACTTCCGAACATTTTGTCGTATTAGGAAGGGAATTATCCTACTTACAGCCCCAATCTTGCACTGTCACTCTTTTCCGAAGCAATAGACCATCAACAGCTTTCAAAAATCATAGGGTATAGTTTTTCCGAGAGGAATTCTTGTCATTTGATTTCATTGCCCCCAAATATATCAGTACTAGAGTTGACTTCGTTCAAAAACAACCCAAATATGTCCTTTTTTATCATATAGAGTTTTCTTTTCTTTCTTTTTTTATTATTGTGTTGTTGTAATGCAGCTTCCCTATGAGAAAAAAATAACGAAACTTGTTTTCGGAATATCCCTCGTATTTCTGCTACAATAAATCCGATTATACCTATATTTGGAATTTTTAATGTTTCTTTGATCAGTTTGACATCTTCCTCTTACCGTTAATTTCACAAGCTGTGTGTCATAATTTCTAAACCGAATTATAACGGAAAACACAATAAAAATCAAAATACATCTTCTTTCGATTTTTTGATAGTTAAACTTTGATGATAAATCTACCGCAGATATCCTAGAGCAACTAATGACCCGTTCTTCAGAGGCTGATGTACATGAAATTTATCGAGGCTCAGAGTCTTTACATTGGTGTGATGTGGAAGTTTGGCGAGTGTGGGGCTAGGTGATGTGTTTATCTCGTCACTTGTGTGTGTGTGATGATGGATATTCAAAATGATGACATCCATTGCTTATACTCCTCGCTTTGATCGTATTGGATGTTCACCACTCTGAAATAATTCTTTCGATATTTATTAATAACTACTTCTCTTCAACTTTTGCGTCTAACTGAATAGTTAAGAAAAATTTAATTTATTTATGAAGATAAAAATATGTCAGTATGGAACAGGGGTACCCAACCTTTTTTTCTGCTGGGCCGCCTACATATGTCAGCTACTTCATACGGGCCGCATACATATGTTAGTTATTTTACACGGGCCGCAACATGAGGTTAAATGGTGGAGGGGAGAAATGCTTTAAGACCAAGATAACATTGGAAATTTAAAATGTGGAAAATTGATCGAAATATTATAATTCCTGTTTTTCTTTTCTTTAATTAATTTATATATATATATATATTTTTTTTTTGTCACTAACACTAAATTAGAATCATTTAAGAAACACTCCTTCACAAGTTCTGCATCAATAAACGGTTTCATATGATTACCAATATAATTTAACAAACCTCTTGAAAGAGATCTTCGAGGAAAAGCATCATTGAATGATTCCTGTTTATTGGTATTTTTTAAATACAGCACTAATAAAAAAATAATTGTGACAAATCAAACAATTACTGATCTATGTTTGTTTTTCACTACAAAATAGTCAACCTCCTAATCGTCTTGAAACGATTTATTTATTTATTTATTTATTTATTTTTTTTGAATATTTTTAGCTTGTAAGATATGAAAGATAGTTTCAAATTATTTCCACCCATAAAATAGTCGCTACTCTACTCTATTGTCTGAAATCACCAACCGTAACCATTCCAAATAGAAAAAGAATATCAATTCGTACCCGTACGACACCGACAGCAAAAAGCAAAGTTGATGTATTAGATTTCTTGACCAAGAATTTTTCACCTAATTTTTAGTACAATGTTCTAAATAAGCAAATTTCTCAGAGAGCAATGGACCATGACCGGGACACAGGTTGAGTATCGCTGGAATGGAATCATTCTCTCATTTCTGTTTATTTACATCAGGAAATACTTGGGAAGACCACCCAATAAATTATTCAGTTTTCTTTTCGAACAAATGTGCTCTTGTACGTTTCATCACATTCCGATGCTGCCAAACAGTCTCGACTGGCTCTCCCACAGACCGATTTACAGCCCATAACAACACTCATTTGTTATCGGAAAGGGCTTCTTATATTAGTGTGTGGTGGCGCTCCTTGTCACGAAAATATGCAGACAGAGTCTAATATCGCCGCGGAATCTTCGGAAGAGAAGCTAAATAACTGTCCTTAGAAAAGACATCTCAGCCCTTGAAGACATCTGAAGTAAGTCAACGAAAGGAAGGGGGGGAGGGACCAACACACAAGAAGAGTGAGAGTTTTTTTAGAGCACTATAAGAGATACACACACACACGAGAGCTATATTGCAATGGACTTCGTACTTTTGTACCTAGGTCAAGTGACGAGGACGACACCTGAGCTGGCAATACCCTCTCCTAACTACGACACCAACAGGAGGACTCGACAGATTTAATGTGCATCAGCCCCCTCTTCAATGGCACCAGGATTTGATCCCGGGTCACTCCGTCCACGAGTTTATTTTGCTGTAGCAAATGGGTACTTGTGCTGAGGTGGGTAAATAAGGGAGGGGGGATAGTAAGTGAGTGAATATTAACGTCGCACTGTTCAGCTACACGAGAGCTTTTGGCGACGGACCTCGTCATTTTGAACCATGGTCCTTTTGAACCATCTCTAGAGGACAACACCTAGGCTGGCACCCAACTCTCCTAACTAACACACCACACCAACGGGAGGACGTTTAAGCTCTGGACAGATTTAACGTGCATCGCTTCCCTAAGCGGCGGGTCTTTAGTGGTACTGGGCTCGAACTCATGACATGCCTGCCATGATCCTATACCTTGACGACTGGGCTACCGCAGCCCCAGAAGGGGGAAGGGAATAAGCAATCGCAATGCTGAAACCCAAGTAGAGAGCCTGCCCTTTCAACGGAGTTGAAATCAGTCAAAACAAAAGATCACACAAAGCATGGATTACTTTCTTGTTTCAAACAATTTCCCTCGATAAAAAGAGAATTCAAATTTCGTTTTAGCACGTGTTCCTTCTCGCAGGAAAATGGCTCTTAGCTCTCTATTTTATTGCAGCGTGTGACAAGGAATACGTTTGTGAGCTCTGTGTGAAAAAGCAATTCTCTTTAATATTTTTGCTCCGTGGAGATTTCTCCATCTTTGCATTTGGGAATCTCTAGAAAATGGAGATGTTTTTTCTCGATTCCACTTTGGGAAAAATAAGCGAAATTAAAATTTAGCTTACTTGCACAATGGAATTTTTTATTTTGCCCCATTTTTTAGCACTTCGTTTGATAGAGAGTAAAATATATCTCTTTAAAACGGATGTTTAAATAAAACGTGTAGTGTTTCGGTACACTTGCTTGGAATTCTGGTTTTCTTATTTCGACCGGCGATTGTGACATGTTGAATGACATTTTTTTTCTTTTCTTGTTACTCAAATATTTTGATATTCAGAGTTCTTCAAAGTTTCTAAGCTTACCACAAATATGTGCGTGTGTTAATTTCATTTTCAAAACTTCCGAAAAAATCATCGGGATGAAAAGGCCAATTTTTTAATTAAATTTTAGCTGTTCACGTTTTCAAGAAGAAACTAATTGCTCAAACTGCTGTTATTTTCGACCTTTTATTTTAAAGAAAGAAAACCAATACAAAAATGTCAAGCAATAATGAAAAAAGTAAATAACTAAAAATTCTACACGCTGCGTTATACTAACGTGTTTGAAGCTATATTCGAATTCTTCAAATAACTCATTATAGAGGGTATCCGAAAAGTATGGCTTCACTTTCAAAAAAGAATTAATAATAAAGAAAAATTTTATATATATATATATAAACTTAAATTTTTACGTTCCATATTGAAAAGATTAAAGTTTCTTTTTAGTGAAATGGAATAGTTGGTGCAAAAAATGTCCTGTTGTGCAACATTCTCATTTTAAAAGGACCTCAGCACAAGAAAAAGTGCAAGTTGTGGAATTGTTTATCGAATTCAAATCTGCAACCCATATATACAGCATAAATGGAGTACCACTAAATTGGAGTTTGGAAGTGGGAAAAAATTCCCCTGGCGATGGTTGAAAAGAGAAAGTCCGCTATCGTGGCCACCTAGATCTCTAGACGTAACACCTTTGGAACTTCTTCTACTAGGGATATGGGAAAAACATTGTTTACCAATCTCCAATTCGAACATTGACGAACTGAAATAGAATGACTGCGGCCATTCTGAATGTTGATCCCGCAATGTTTCATAGAACGTAGCCAGAAACCTGGAAGAGACTCGGCGTTTAGAGCGCATGTTAAAATCATGCTGCAAAACATTGTAAAAAATACTTTGGTATTTTCTGTATATATCTTAAGAAACCGGACGTGACTATCTTTGCTTGTTTATTTGCAATTAATATTTGAAAGTGTAGCCATAATTTTCGGACACCTGGTATAACTACCAACAAAACTGACCGATTTTGATTGTAATAGCATCTTTCAATTCACCGAAAATGGCAATAAAGATTAGTTAGAAAATAGTGCGTGAAATTATAAATAATTTTCTGAATGAAAAGGGAAAGAGTTCATTAAAAATCACTTGCCCAGAAATGATAATAAGAATGTTTTGAAATCTAAACACTTTTTTTAAATTGCAAAAAAAAATTTAAAGCCCCATACTTCTATCGCCAAAATAGGGTAGTTATACGAAAGTTTTTGTTTTTCCATTTTAGAATCAAATCCACTTTTTAATTTAAACTTAATTCTGGAATATAATAATGATGTTTACATTTAGACACGATGGATTTAGGTGGAAGAACAAGTCTTCTGGAATCAATATCATTTATTTTATGCTTTCGGGCACGATCTCTCCTTGCATCTTTTTAAAAATCCACGAATTCCCTTTGAGATGTAATAATGAATTTATTGTATTGTTAAAGGAAAATCATACTTATATATATATCTATTCAATATTCGTCGACGAAAAGAGAAATTTAATCTTCGAAGAAAAAATCAAATCAAACAAGCGGAATTAAATTAAGGAAGGATGATTGAGGATCAGGAAACGGAAAATTATTTCTGAAAAGAACACCAACGTATTTTCGGTGAAATTTAAAAGATTAAATAACGAAAACAGTCTTCCCTTCTTTCGTATATAAGAGCTCATTTCATGAGAACTATACGACGGAGGTCCTAATTTAATTATTTATCTACAAAGAAGCAAGAACAAAATGCGATTGAGTTTGAATTCACTCAAATTTAATGCGCATATATCGTCATCCGCTTCACCAAAGAAATGATAAGTATTCAAAAGAGCACGGAGCCTGGGGCAAATAAAAAAACAACAAGGGGATTTGAAAGATGTTTTTCTTTCTTGTACAAAGAAATAAAAAGCAGTAAGCCGACATCCTAAATTGAATTAAAATTAAAAAAACACGCAACAGTACCTCAAAATAATTCCCGATAAATCTCAATTTTTCCCCCCTTTTCGGAATGATATAGAACTGGAGAAGAGAAACGAACAGAGATAATACAATCAAAAATACTTTTACTTGCTATAAACATCTCCTGCGTTTGAATAAAAACGTTATAGTTTAGTATCATATTATTCGCAATGTCCAAACATACGTTCCGCATTAGGGTGAAAATAAATTTAGAAAAGTTTTAAAGACATTAATTTCCTTATTATTATTATTCGTCTATACTTTTTATCTTTTCATTAAAGTGTTATGAAACTGTGGTACACATTTTTATGCACGCTCGCAACTTTAAGAAGACATTTTAAGCAAATGACTCGCGTTATCCTTTGGACATTGTCCGTTTAAAAAGCAACTCTTTAAATATTTACAAACAGAAGAAAAACAAAATTTTATCAGAAATAAGTCTTATGCAACTTTACAGAATATTTCGGAAGGCTCCTGTTCCGTAGTGAGGTGTCTTGGCTACGGAATGCCCCCTCTTGTACGCATAGATGGATGTATCATTGGGTATTAACTCATTCGAGTTCTTAAGTACGGAAACTCCGAACAGTTGCATTGATTGAAATTTCTTGCGTGATTTGTGTGGTCAATGTTTATTAAATATTGGTTCCCGTCTAATAGTCATTCTGAATTTGTGAATGAATGCTAATCTTAATTTCTTCCTCGAACCTATGTAGCCGTGAAAGTCATAGTTACGAACTTCTAAACGACATTGTTCCTGTCAATTCGAGCCCCTCAAGGGGCTCACCTTCTTTAGGTGAGTACGGGTGTCACGATCCCGAGATGCCGTAATGATATTTTTCTATTTTCCCAAGGGGCTTACTATCTTTGGTAAACACGGACTTCACGAACCCGGGGTACTCTAGTGATCCTTTTCTATTTTCGGCCCTCTTTCTTGCCTTTCAAATTTCCCTTTTCTTCATTTCACGTCAAGACCACAAACAATTATTTGAAATACATATGTGTATAATAACTAATTGATTTGTTTTAATTAGATTTCTCATTATTCTCGTAATTAATAACATTTTTGTATTGCGTTAAATTAGTTTTTAATCCTTTCTTAATTTTTTCGATTATTTATTTTGGTATTTGTTTTATTACTTATTGGATTTCTTTAAATGATTTGATTATTTTATTTTATATAACAGTTTTTAACTAACAACGTTGGTTTTCCGACCCGCATGTTTACCGTGTGCGGTGTCCCGTAAGGAGGAAAATGGTGTTCTGGGGATCCCTTGCGTTCCCTTTGGCCCAGGTTTCTCCCGTAAGGAGGAGAATGGAGGCATGGGGATACCTCTGCGTTCCCTTTGGCCCACGCTTCACTGTAGACGGGTGGCAGGAGTGAGCCTGCTCCTGTTAATCGGCTGGTGGTACCTCTCTTCGATGTCCCCGAAGAGACACTGCTGTAGGGTTAGTGCTCCAGAGATAAGGGGTAGCGGGCTTACCCGTTGGATCCTCGCCCTGATGCTGTAGTACTATATTCTGGGTGTACTCCAGGTAAGCGCCGTGCCTGGTTTTTGCCAGATGACCGACACACTGCCTCCCTTGTTGGACTCCACGCCAGGATGAAGTTGTTTTTCGCCCATATGGATCCAAGTTGGCTGTGCCCGGGTAAAGGCCTTGTTTTACCCAACCTTACCTTTGATCAAATTGCAACACATGTAAGATTTTTGATATCTTTAGAAAAAACGATGAAATGTCTAAGAAGTCACCATTTGCCATTCATAGAGCAATCATTGGAATAGGAGGTGAACCTAAATCTGTTAAACATTTACGATCTGGGGATTTACTTATAGAGACCAATTCTGCAATTCAAACAAAGTCATTTCTACTGGCCAAGTCTTTTCTTGATTCACCTGTCAATATAAGTCCACATAAATCACTTAATACTTCTAGCGGTGTCATATCTGAACCTGACCTGTTGACCACACCTAAAGCAGAAATCCTCGATGGATTTCCTGATCAGGGTGTGATACAGGTCAGAAGAATAACAACAAAAAAAGATAATTCAGTCATTCCAACAAAACATTTAATTTTAAATTTTAATAACTCTACTCTACCCAAAACTATAAAAGCTGGATATTTAAACTGTAAACTCCGTCCTTATATTCCGAATCCTTTGCTCTGTTTTAAGTGTCAAAGGTTCGGACACTCTCAAACTGCCTGCCGTGGACAATTGACGTGCTCCAGATGTGCATCTATTAGACATGCCTCCTCAGATTGCAATCTGGAGCAGAAATGCGTCAATTGTTCACAGCCTCATTCCGCCGATTCCAAACTATGTCCCAAATGGAAAATAGAAAAAGAGATCCAAACAATTAAAACCAACAGAAACATATCCTATGTTGAAGCCCGAAAATTTATAACCCCACAACCATCTCAAACCTACGCTCAAGTTGCCAAATCCATAACTGTTAATAATTCTTCACAAACAGATGAAACCATTACAAAAATAGTGTGCCCACCTTTAAATTTACTACAACCATTAATAACCGTTTCGAAACCAACTATATCTTCCTCAGTCCCTGCAGTTACTAAACCGTCTACATCAACTCAGGCACAACTCTTACCATCAACATCTTCTGCCACGGTTACATCGTCTTCTGAATCTCAACGACCTATTCCTTTGATAGATACTGCTCCCACCACATCTCTACAGTTTATCTACCTCTTCTGAATCTTCTTCATCTAATAAAGCACTGTCTTCATCTAATGTATCAATGTTTACACCTTTATCAGCTGAAACATGTCCTGTTGTTGAAAATGGTATCACTATCCAATACCATACCTTCTGCATCCCAGGCAGCAAAACGAACTTCAAAAAATCGTAGGAAAAAACGTCCTAACAGAAGTATTGCCCCCAAAATAGAAATACAATTGACACCACACAAACCCAAAAAAAGCACACCTTTACAGGATACATCGGACGAGGACATGCTTGTATATGATGTTAAAGAAGAGGTGGAAACGCCGAAAAAGAAAAAAGATGAATATTACTTGTCTGAAAAATATTGGCAAGACGAGGCTTGGAGACGTGAACCATATTTGCATACTATGACTCCAACTCGTCATAAAAACAGTCAGAGATAATTTTTTACCCTTTACTATTAAAACATTTTACAACGAACTGGATTGAATTTTAATAACAATTTTTATATTTCTGTCATGTCTTAATTTAAATTTTGTTTAATGCCTTTCTTTGTTTTAAACCTATCCGTTATTTTAAGATCTTGTTTGACATTGTGGGGGTACCACCCTACCCCAATTTGTTGTTTTTTTATCATTGGAATAGGTTTTTTTATACATGTTTTGATATTCTAACTTTTATTGAGAGTGCATTTTCAATGTTCTTTAAATATTTTAACAATTACTTTCATATTTTAACAATTACTTTCATATTTTAACAAATGTTTGGCGCAGCTTAGCCAGATTTGGCTCTTGCGCCATAAACCCAAATACTCACTCACTCACTCACCCTGTCAATTCGAGTACTGATGCCGCTGGAAGATCCGTTGCATAAACGAAGCTGGAGTGTCCAACTCGTGGCCCGAACAATAATAAAGTAAATCGTCCCAGAATAAAAATAAGAATAGAATTCGCTAAATGTTTTTTTTTAATTATATGCTCCTTTTTTGATATTATTAAACAAAATGCCTACATTCATTTTGAATATACCACAATTAGGTAAATACGGTAAGGTCAAAATGTCAGGTCAATAATGTCAAAATTCAGGTTACTAACTTTTTCACAGATGAAAAAATTTAAAATAATTTTAAAAAATGCGAACAAAAAATGTTTTAAGAAATGTTAATTAAAGGTCCAACTGTTAAATAATTAAAAATAATTTGTTGTTGAACGAAAAGCTGAAAATATTATTTATGAATAAGGTATCCTGTTAAATAATTAACAGTATTTACCTATAATAACAACTGATTTGCGTAAATTTTAGTTAAAGTCCAATAGCATGGGTCTCTGCTCTCCAACTATACTCGACCCCGGGGTACCCCAGTGATCCTTCTCTATTTTCGACCCTCCATCTTGTCATCCAATTTCTTCTTTTCCCGTCCAGACCACAGACCTATGAATGTTTGGCGCAATATAGCCAAAACTGGCGCTTGCGCCATAAAACACCAAACTCAACTCAACTCAACTCTCCAACTATACTCTTGTGAGGATTGGTGCCGTAACAGAAAATATTTTGCTTTCAAATTTTAAGGCTTTTCAAACAATTTCTTTGTCTTGAAATACTTTTGCTGAAAGAGTTACTGACTTGGCTACCTATTTTAATGATCAGATCAAAGCAAAATCATCTAGTTTCGAAATTTCCATTGACTGCGACGAGAGTGCAGACTGTAACGAACTTTATACCCGTACTGAAACTCTAGGTGGCAACGTAGACTGATCCGAAGCACTGCGCATACGTGAGGGCCAAGCCAGCGTCAGTCAGTGATTACCTTTCGACGAGAGTGGTCGATTTTGTGTGCTCCGCCAGTGAGCGCAGTGTGAGATTTGGATTTAGCGATTACCTTTCAACGAGAGAGGTCAAGTTTTTGTGCTCCGTCCGTGACCGTAGTGGAGCGATTTGGGGAGAGTGATTTCCTCTAGACGAGATAGATTTTTTATATCCATCAGCGAGCGTAACGGATTATTTCTCTACAAATGTCATAACTCGAAATGTTAATAATTTTTACTTAAAACGTGTAAATACAGTAAATTGTTTGGGTCTGTGAACTGTCCTGTGTGTGTTTTCAAATAAACCCTCAAAATACCAAGCACGTTTCTTCACTTACATGGCTAGGACATTACAAGACGTTGGTGGAATAGCTCAATTTGTGACGGGCTCACGCGTCTTTTCTGTAACATAACCTCTGGGTTCTTTGACGGCCAAGATTAATGGCAAATCTTTTCCAACCCAAATCCAAGAAGTGAAATGCAATTGTAAATGCAAATAAGATAGCCTTTAAAAGAACAGAAGTTTTAGTAAGTGGAATGGCAATTTAGAGAAAGTTCTGCTTGGAAGAGATAGAAGTGCAATTTGACGGCCTATCGAAGATTGCAGATTCCTAACCATTACTACAAGGTGCATACTATTGCACGCGTGTCTAAAAATCTCTCTGAAAGTGATTGAACTTTTGCGTGATTCAAGGTAGGACTGATTATTTGATATTAGAACTCGTAATATTATCAGAATTGAAAGTAGGTGGATAATATAATTATTTAGATAAGGGATCCAAGTTACGCGATCAGGTTTAGCTACAACTACGTGTTTGGTTTATTCTCACTTAATTTAAGTTTATCCAATATATTAGAAATTTAAGTTAAACTCTTAATAAAGTCATATTAAGAATTCTAAAATGTCGATTCATTTCGAGAATCCCACACCTCTAATTCACGCTGACAATCAAAGATATGGTCACCATAGAATGACCATATAATAAATTGCCCGCGTTTCTCTTCGTTATTGCGACACATATTTTAACAAACTTGAGGAATTTTTGAACTAATACCGATGCTTGGTATTACTACAGGTAATGCGGGTACTGGTAAAAACTACAATTAAGTATAGTAATATTCTACCTCCGTCAAAATTAAATTCCGTAACTACAGATGGCACTCCTCTATTGACCGGAAAAAAGCAACTGCTTCGTAGCACAATACTACAAAAAAACTAAGCAAAATTCACGGTTCAAAAATTCATCATACGCAGTATATTACACATCAAGAAACACTATGCCCGAAACATGGAGAATGTTTTGTCATATATAAAAAAATGTATAAGATCTCGAGGCTTAAATCAGTGCCAATTTACTGCTTTTTTAAGTGAGTTAGATAGTTCATATTCAGGTTTGTCCTATTATACTGAAGCAAGAAGGATATCTTGCTCCAAGGTTTTCTAGTAATTTTGGTATTTGAAAGAAGAAGTATGTCCCCCACACACAACACAACGTTTTTAAAAACTAAAAATCAAGATACAAGCTTGTTTTCAGATCCAATAGGGTTGCAAGACATATCTTTTATTGTTGATAGAACAAAACAATTAAAACGCGCGCGATTTAAATTTATCGTTATAAGGAAAAGAGCAGATCATTGCGAACATAATTAAATGATTCAAATGTAAATGAGCCCTTTGAGAAAAGCAATAGAAAAAAGAATTCCCGACATGAACATATCAAGTTTAGATGATGCATCATGTCAAAAATACGCCGAAAATTTTCAAATCTTAAAACTAAATTTAAAACAAGATTTGAAGATTTAAATCTTTGGAAGCAAAATTTTGTTTTATTTTCTCAATAAGCACCCAGTCATTTGCAAATGGAGGGGAGCGAGATCCAGTGAGACTCAAATTTAAATGCAAAGCTCATTGAAGTGGGTGTGCCTGAATTTTATAAATATTTATATACCATAGACAGGTTTGAATAGACTCGTAAATTCGGATATGAAATTATTTCCATGTTTGGAAGTTCTCATCGGCGCGAGTGTTATTTTCAGTTGTGAAAGGAAATAAGTCTCTTGTTGGAAATAGTATTAATGACGTTCACCTTGGGCCAATTTTGAAAGTAATCATTGCGCGAACAAAATTTCTTCCGAAATAGAAAAGATAGTAGCAAAGAAAAAATGTCAAATGTCAAGACGAAAAAATTAAATTTTTCTTTTTTTTCTTATAAATGTTTATTATTATTGTATTATTGAAAATAAACTCTACGTTTCAAATATGTTGGGGTTTTTCTTTCTTGCGGCCCACCTAAAGATAAACCTTGTTTGTTTGACCCAAGTTAGCCTTTCAGTTTGACATCCCTGCTGTAAAGGCTAAAAGTCTTTTAACTTCCATGGTGTGGATGTCTGGAGAGCGGAGTGCTAGCTCAGGTATCTTCTTCATCACTTGGCCGTGTTTTAAAATGTCTTTCACAAGCCAAAACTAGTCAGAACTATCGATTTGAAGGAAATAAAGGGCGAAAAAATCATTAAGATTTCTTGAGAATAACATTTTTCTATCGATGTTTTAATTCACTTCTTAAATATCTGAAAACCAGCGAACGACCCGAAGATATTTTCAGAAATCGAAGAAAATATTTATTTCTACAGAAACCGTTATATTTTGCTCTTTCGGATACTCTTTATCGCATTCAAATCGATATTCCAGTTTAGATTTGAGGAGAAAGGTAGAAATTCTATCGGACTTGCATTACGTCTGTGAATTCAAAATGACTTGTAGATTAATTGTTTTTATCTGAGTCGAACTATGTGAAGCGACCGGTGGTGATAGAAACATAACATATTTTGCTGTTAGAAACCTCCATATTACTTTCTAACACTATTTACGCCCATATTACTTTCTATCTATTTACTATTCCATTTATTAGCTAGCATAAAAGGCATCTTTTCTCCGATAAAAATTCAATTCAATTCACAATTGAAGGATGCTCTTTTTACAAGCTTTTATTTAATTTGCTATGTAATTTGTTCGGGTGGAATCTTGCAACTCAATTTTGAAGCTGATGTCTTCAACCGATTGAGCTGAAATTTTGTATACACGTTTAATTTGGATGACAATGCATGTTTTGATCATTTATATTCCGATATCGCAATTAGTTAAAACATATTAATTAAAAACCTTTTACCCCTGTTAGCTTTTTATTCTACCGAGCAGCTTATTGGATTAAGCTTAAAGAAGTTCCGATTTTTCGACCTTTTTTTAAGAAATCATCTTATTCTTTCTATCAAACTGAGACAAAAAATAACTACATAATCGGAAAGATCATTTATTTCGCCACGATGAGATATAATTCTTTTTAAAAAATAATGATATTTTCTATTTCTTACGATTTTTTTCTAAAGTGAGTCAAAATCGATGCGTTTTTATGAAAATGATTTCTAAATCGTTCCGTATGAATTTTTTAATAAATGAATCGATATTCTGCACTAAGAAAGTTCAGGCTTTTCTCTTTTAGAATCAGTCATTTAAAAAGTAAAATGCCGAAAACTTCTTTTTTACGATTTTTCAAAAAATACTCAAATTTTTAATAAACCATTTAAAAACCGTCATTTTTAAAGATAATCGCAAGAAACTTTTTTTCATTTGTAGAATAGTAGTATCCAAATTCTGCACAAAGATTGGAAAAATTGGTTTAAAATTACGGATTTTTTTTAAAAAATTGTGTTTTTCGTTTTTAATATAGTTTTATAGTAAAAGCAAAAAAAAAAAAATTAGGTTTAATATTTTGATTAATTTTGCTTTGCCCAATGCTGTTTTGGTCTTACAGTGTTTGTCCACCCTTCCCACTTTATCCTCTTGTTGCGGCCCGAGTGAAATATCTATCATATGTGCATGGCCTGGCGGCAAAAAAGATTGAGTACCCCTGAGCTAGCCTGTTCAAAAGTTCCGGCAAACGACCTTGCAACAATGATGCGTTGAATGAGATGAACAGACTGAGAAACCTGTCCAGCGATAACTAAAAAGTAAAAAATAAATTAAAAGTAAAATCTTTTTAAGAAACAAGCTTTTATTTAAATGCTCTAAAAAGAATAAAATAAACTTTTCTTTTAAAACTTTTTTGCTATCAACTTATAACATCATTACACAATTTATGATACAAAAGCTTGTCGCGAGATTTACTTGTGTAGATAAACAAGCAAATTAAATTATTTGATCTGATTGATTATAATTTTCAAAATTTTCAAACTAAGTAAATACAGTACTTAAATCTCGTGACAAGCTTTTATAGCATAAATTGTGTAATGATGTTTATGAATGATAACAAAGATTTTAAAAAAGTTATTACAAAACATTTAAACTAAAAGCAATTTTTAATTTTTACCTTTAATTTATTTAATATATCTTACATATACTTTAAGAGAACATGTATATAGCACTCTCTTTAATTAAAACAAAACTGCGCAATGATAAGTTGTTCCACATTGTACCGTTAATAAATGCAGTAGTTGATAACCTACTAGAGCAAAAGAGTATAAAACAAAAATTCGAATCTACAAAATTTATTGCCCACTATTTTGGGGGAGAATATCTTCGAGAGTGAGATATTATTCTCAAAATTCAAGAGGTGTGCAAACACATCAGCTTTTTACTAACCCAATTTATTTGAAACATTTAAAAAGGAACTATTTACTTCGACACCCAAGACTAGACACCATTTACTTTTATTTCAGTGACACCACTTTGACATCTGTTTCCCCCACATTCTCATCAAATTCTCGTCTTTTTTATTGGGGGAGGGAGGAGAGCATCCGATTTCCGTTCGACATGTTTACCGCCCTAATCGTTTTCTGAAACAGTCGAGTGAGGGAGGGAATTCTGACCCCTGAAATTCTTTCGCAGAGGCCTTTAATATCACGGCCTGGAATTCGTTTTTGATTACAAGGGGCTACAAAACAACTCGGCTCGGGAAAAAGTCATTTCTGATCCTTGAATAGAAAGGAATGCAATTAACCCGGTGCCGACATCTGGCATGCGTCAGCTGTGACAGGCGGTTCGAGAAAAGCAGCGGCAATTACCACCGCTGCCAACCACGACACGCAAATGCCAGCAGCAGTAGCTCATCTTCCTGCACACCAGAGTAAATTAACGCAAGGCGCCTTTGATTGTTTTTAACCCAACGCGTTAATGTTTTTCCAACTGTATTCTTTGTTTGAAAGTACTTTTCCAATCTTCTCTGCTGCAATTTTACACTCAGTTTTATCTCTGCCTTCTTTTATGAAAAGGGCTCTAATTTCTCTCCCAGTAATGTAACATCAAATTCTGTGAATAGAGGTACTGCGCACTTCCAGCAGGAGTGGAATTTTTCGGTACACGAATCATTTTACGATCCCCATTATTAAGAGTTACTGTTGTTTTGATTGATTGATTGCTTATAATATTGCACTCTCAAGAAACACGAGAGCTATTAATGAAGGACCTCGAAATTTAAGCTATAGTCTAACGACGAGGACGACACTTGAGCTAGCGCATCACTCTCCAAACGACGTCAACGGGAGAACTTTGAATCTCAACAGGTTTCAATGCGCTTTAGCTCCTCTACACGGTAGAAGAAGAAGTCCAGGACATGAACCCACGATTCAACAAATACACCCTCAGCCACCAGCTCAAAACCATGACGACTCGGATACCACTGCCAGAATCATTGAGTCATTTCTACTAATAAAAATATGGAAAAATTCCCTGGTTGAAATCCGTACATACAGACAGATAATTTTTTCTTGATCAAAAAGAATCGAGAATTCAAAACCGAACGTGACAAGAAAGAACTAAAAAGTTACTTATATATATATATATATATTTAATTACATTACAAGAGCTCTATAAAGTTTTTAAACAAAATAGGCTATTATTTTAGAAAGCATTCAAAATAAAGAATCAGTGTAATGAATGCAAGTTTCTACACAAAGATGTGCGAGTTCTATTGAAATACCTGACTAGGAGCCCAATATTAAAAAAAACTACCCTTAAAAAAATTGAGTAATGTAAGTCCTGCTAATGGAACCAATTCGATCTTTCCTCTCGGTTGCTTCTTGGTGGAATTTTCTGTATAAATCTAAGGGATAAAGATCATTTAATTTCTTGGTCTATCTGCATAAACTAAAATAGGCTCATTGTTAGAGATTCAGTAGAATGGAATATAACGATACTTAACCACGCAAAATACTGAGGTGAATTTAACGAAATACAAAAAAAATGAGTACAAAAAGCACTTATTTATAAGATACCTGAAGTAGTTTCACACTTTCTGTTTCTGTTTATCTGCATAAAATTTCGCGATCTTTATTAAATTTTGTTCTTTTTTAAATGACTTGAGAGGGGGAAAAAATATTGACCTTTTTTTACTAGGACATTCAGTTTAAAAGACATTAAATCAATTAATACGGTGCAAAACAATTAATTGTGAGCATTTCATGCAATCTGTTACAAAATATTTGCTGAGTGAAAGGGATGCTTTCGCTCCAACCTCAGTGAGAAGGTTGGAATGATCAGATGGTTTAATTTTTATAAACGCCATCGATTTGTGGATGGCTGAAAGAAAATAAGACAGGAACACAGAGGAAGTCACAAGGCACTGGATCAGGGGCGGCATTTGGACAGAATTTGAAAAATACTTTTTTTTGTTACGAAAGAATTTGGATGAAATTATTTTCTAAAATATTATTATTTACATATTAGAAACGTGAAACATAATTATTTTGTTAATTGAAAAGTCGACCATTGCTAGTAAAATTTGTAACGATTATATCTCAAAAAAAATTGTATTACGTGGTGATTTAACTTTGCAAGTGCATGGGCACCCGATATCGGGATACAAGTAGACAAGCTTCACAAGATTTTCACTGCACTGATATAAAGGGGATTCCGAAATCGTCAGATTTGGTACTTTGTATTCCAGGAATGGCACGGGGCCAAATAATCCATGAAGTAGCTATTTTTACTGGACTAGGGATGTCAACCTCGGCTATAAGTTTTAGCTGCCCCTACTGAGGGCAATTTACGATCGTTTACAGAAACTTCCTAGACGGAGAATTTTCATTCCCCCCATCTGTGGGGGTAAGCGTGCAATAAAGAGAAAATGTAAAAAACGCCGAAGAGTCGAAATTTTCTAACGTGTTGGGAAAAAGTAAAATCTTGCACAATTCTTTTGTCAAATCAGTTTATATAGGATAGCTTACGTAAAATCCGGTGTATAACGCGCACCTATGCTTTCAAGCTGCATTTTTTAGTTTTTAAAATTATATTCTCCGTATAAGGCTCACCTTTTTTTTTTCAGAAGGAACTTGAAAGGTACTTATACAACGCTATTATATTTTGAAATCGTTTATTCGAGGTATTATCTTAGGTTTTTGAAAAAATAGTATACTTCTAGAACTACAACCCTTTATTTTCATTAAGTATGTCATTTTAAATAAGCAGTATTCCGATCTAAGTAAAAGTCTAATTTTTTAATTTATATATATATATATATTCGGCGTATAACGCTCAACTTTAAATTTTGTTCTTGTTTAACATTAAAAGATGCTGCGTTACATGAGTTTTTGTAATGATATTAATGGTATAAGTATTAATACTTAAATATATATATATATATATATATATATATATATATTTAATTTCTTTTTAAAACTTTCGGTTACTTGTCTTTAATTTTAATATGAGCTATTTCGTTGAATTAGTAATTTGAAAAAGGGAATGAACCACCAAACTGTTTTGGGGAGATTATTTCTAAAGCAATCTCTGTAACTTTTTATTCATTATTTTTCTTAACAAACTTTCTGTCCAGATTCTTACATTAATATTTATTTATATTTATTCAACATTAATATAGCAACTCCATAAACAAGAAATCGGTTATACACAAGTAAAATCTCTTCAATATAATAATTAATACTTTTAACGTACGTAATTATTTACTCTTCAACAGCAAATAAATTTTAAAAGTATTTACCATGAGTATATTAATATTTCTCTTAGTAGCAACATTAGAGGAATAACTGATTCATCTTCAAATGATTAAATTTCAAACTCATGTAGTCGTGAAACATTTAATTTTTTTATGTGTGAATTTTTTTTTCAGAGATTTTTAATTGTAACATTTTTTCTATGTCGCTAACAATTCTTGCCTTTAATTAAAGGAATCAATTTCACATTAAAAAATTATAACTTTTAATTTAGGAAAAATTTTTCCTCTATGTATGTATGATAAGTTATGTAAAAATCAAGATGATAACAGCATCACCAAAATAAAGAATAGTGTGACATATTTATTTATTATTAAATAAGCAAAAGTTCTTTTGTATTCAAATTAGTAATAATTTCTTTCTTCAGAATAATTATTTATTCCTTCGAACTACTTTTCTACGGATTTTGTTAGTAACTACATTTTGAGAATTATTTATCCAAAACATTTTGGGAATTTCATTGAAGTTTAAAAGGTAATTTAAAATTTCTGTATGCCTCACAAAATTGTACTTCTTTTGCAGGGAGCATGGATGAAAATACATTTCATACACTATTTATTATTTTAAGCCGTTTTCAATTTTATTAATTCTTTCATGACATATATTTTTAATAAAATGTACATACAATCGCTTAAAAATATGAAAATTTATGAGTCGAAGCTAAATCGAAAATTGAAGAAAAAAACGGTATATTTTTTGTGTATTTTAATAATAATTTTTGATATTATTTTAAAAACATTTTTTTTTAATTTTTTTAAATTTTGATGTATTTCCGGGGAGGGGAAAAAACCGGGAAATCAGAAACATTAATTACTACGTTAAGAGTGAAAAATGTGCACAAAACAGAATATTTCGCTTAAAGCAGCGTTCAGCAAATTGCAGTTCTTCAAAATTCTTCTGTAACGCGGTAACGGTTATGCATTTACGTGGAACCTTAGAGATAGCTCTATTATCCACTCTATTCTTCTGTTATATACAGTTAAAAATTATGTCTGCTAAAAATAGTTAGTGTTTACCTTTTAAATTTATAAACATCTCTTAAAAAACTCATATTTGCATTTTGTTAAATATTTTGACAGGCTTACCGACAGAATTTATTGTTGAATGTGTATTTGATTTAATTTTTGTTTGTAATTTTTCCAGTTATATATTTGTATTTAGTAGTATTGTGATTCTGGTATTTCATTTAATGTTTCTTATTTTCTAATGTGTACGTTAAATATCAGTTTACTTTTATGTTGAACCTTGAAGAGTTCAAGGCCGCAGTATATGTTAAATCATGGAATTTGATATGTTTATTCCAACTCCTGTGACTTTTTCCCCTTCTCGGACTGGGGTCATTACGGACATTCCGGACACCCATAAAATATCCGGCGTCAGCTAACTAAAGAGTATACAGAGGCAATAAAAGTTTGTTGAAGATAGCGAGCTACAGATGTTTTATTTTACTCTTGAGTAGTTACTTGAAGTTAAAAGAGAAGCTCTTGTGTGTGTGATCTCTACTATCAACAGACTCTAGTTCAAAAAAATTGGCTCCACTGAATCTTTTAAACTTAGTTCGTTTGAAATAAAGCAACAGGTAATTATGTTTTTAATTTTGAGTTATTTTGTATTTTTTTAAGACTTAAAATAATATACAAATACAGTAGTGCTTTCTATAATGTACATCTCTCTGTAAATATATGTGTGTATTAAGTGTGTTAGAAATAAATTCACATAAATGAGTAATTATTATAACTGAAAGGAGTGCGTGTGCTGAGTTAAAAGAAAACTAGAGGTAATTCTGATTTCAATGAAATTATTTTGTATATACGTATCCAAAATTATATAGTTAAGAGAAATGGATTAAAAAAAAATTTATTTTTAGGTTAAATCAAATAGTATTGTTGACGAGAAATTTTTTTTCATAACAGAGCTTCCATTTCCTGGAACGAGACATTGCACAGCCTTCATTACTGTTCCTAGAATTAAAAAAAAATTGTGGTTTATTTGTTTTGTTTATTGTACATTTTGGTTCCTTTTTTCTGACCCCTCAAGGGGCTCACCTTCTTTAGGTGAGTACGGGTGTCAAAACCGAGGTACCCTAGTGATATTTTCATTTTCCTAAGGGACTTACTGTCTACGGTAAACACGGGTTTCACGAACCCTGGGTACCCTAGTGATCCTTCTCTATTTTCGACCTTCTTTCTTGTCATTCCAATTAATCTTTCTTCTTTTCCCGTCTAGACCACAGATGCACATTACATTTCTAGTTGGGGTACGGTGTGGTTGGTTTTATTTATTTGTTGAATGCTTTGAATTTGGACAGCTGTTTAATTTTATTTTGTCTAGTTTTGATATTCGTATTTTTCTCTACTAACAACGTTGGTTTCAACTCACATGTTTGCCGTGTGCGGCGTCCATGGGAGAAGTAGTGTTCTGGGATCACCCGTGTCCCTTTGCCCACGCTTTGTATCTTCCGTATGGGGAGATTGGTGGCCTAGGGATACCTCTGCGTTCCCTTTGTACGCTTCACTGTAGACGGCTGGCAGAGGTGGGCCGCTCCTGTCAATCGGCCTGAAGTGGTACCCTGCTTCGGTGTCCCCGAAAGCACTGCTGTGGGGTTAGTGCTGCAGAGATAGAGGTGCCGGGTTTACGCGTTGGATCCTCGCCCTGATGCTGTAGCATTATATTCTGGGTGTACTCCAGGTAAGCGCCGTGCCTAGTTTTTGGCCAGATGACCGGCACACTGCCTCCCTTGTTGGACTCCGTGGTGGGGGGAGGCACGCCAGAATGAAGATGTTTTTTCACGCATATGGATCCAAGTCGGCTGTGCCTGGGTAAAGGCCTTGTGTTGCCCAACCTCAACATTGACCAAGTATCAATTCATACTAGATTTTTAATAATTTCGCTTCCTAACAATGAAATGTCTAAAGTATCACCCTTTGCAATACAAAAAGCCCTCATCGGAATAGGTGGTGAACCGAAATCCGTAAAAAGATTGCGTTCCGGGGATCTGCTTATTGAAACAAACTCTGCTCTTCAAACTAAGTCCTTTCTGCTTGCGAAGTCTCTCCTAAATATAGCCCTATTACAATAAGTCCACACAAAACCCTTAATTCCTATCATGGTGTCATTTCGAAACTGACCTGTTGCGCACCGCTGAAGTGGAAATCCTCGAGGGTTTTCCAATCAGGGTGTTATTCAGGAACAGAAGAATCACTGTTAAAAAAGACTCTACACGTATTCCAACTAAACATTTAATTTTAACTTTCAATAGCCCAATACTACCGACAACTATAAAAACTGGATACCTCAACTGTAGAATACACGCATACATACCGAATCCTCTGCGCTGTTTTAAGTGCCAGAGGTTCGGACATTCGCAAACTTCCTGCCCCCGGACAAATGACTTGCTCTAGATGTGCGTCTGCTGGACATGATTCCACAGATTGCCAAAATGTATAAACTGTTCACAACTTCATCCATCAGATTCCAAAATATGCCCTAACTGGAAAATAGAGAAACAAATAAAGGAAATAAAAACAAATAAAAATATTTCTTATCCAGAAGCACGTAAATTAATAGTCCCACAGTTATCTCAAACATAAGCTCAAGCTGCCAAATCTTCTACCATAAATAATTCTACTCAAACAGATGAAAATATAACAAAAATAAAATGTCCGCCTTTAAAATTACTTGAACCACTTTCATCAAAAAAAAACTTAAAACTTACTTTCTTAAACCGAATATATGAATATCCACACCTGTTTCCACATCATCATCTTCAACCCAAGTCCAACTCGATCCATCTACCTCTTCAACAGCAGCTACTGTGTCAGAGCCTCAACCACCTGTTCCTGTATCTCTGGTGACGTACTTTGCACCATCGATAATATGTTCACACCTATTAAAGCTTCATCAACCATGTCCGCTTCCTCATCCAACTCCAGTATTCAACCCCCTTCTGGCTCTACAATAACACAGAATTCAAAAAAAAAAATTCGGGATAGAAAAAGGAAAAAAGAATTGCTTAAAATAGGAATAGATATTAAAATGGCTCAACATAGATCTCGAAAATCTTCAAATGTAGAATATACAACAGATGAGGAAGACATGATTGTCTGTGACGTGGAAAATGAAATCAAATCGAATCCTGAGGATAAATTCGCCATGAAGAAAAGTTATAGGAACAATTCTGAGACTTATTTGCGCGCGATAACTCAACACGATTAAGGAAAAGTAGAAACTAATTTTTATTAATAACATGGATTGTTTAATGAAAAGTGTTTGATAAAGACTAAACTTTGTTTAAAACAATGCTTTTATTTTAAGATACTGACTGACTTGGTGGGAAAACCCCCACCAAATTTGTTTTGCTTTTATTACCTGAAAACAGTTTTATACGTGATTTGAAATTTAACTTTTTAAAACTGTATTCTCAATGTTTTTACATATTTTATCTAATGTTTTAATGTTTTAAAACAAATGTTTGGGGCAGTTTAGCCAGATTTGGCTCTTGCGCCAAAAACCCCCGCATTCACTCACTCGGATATGGGGTTTCAGATTTTTCTCTCTTTTTTCATACATCAAGAGAAATTTAGCAATACTATTTGGTAATTATATTCTTATAAAAATAATTGTGTTATTGCTGATTGAAGTATTGAAAAGGCATTTTATAAAAATTCTTTCGGAATATTTAAAGTTTGTGAATTAGGTCAGTAATAAGTGAGCTATATTTCAATGTTTTCTTCTTCTTTAATGTAAAGAGATAGTAATATTTGTAATATTATTTTAATATATAAATATATTTCCAAATGAGATTACATATGATTATATTTAAATGTTATGAAAAATATGTCGAAATGACATTTTTTGAGGAAGCTAAAAGAATTTTATTTGGTTGAGAAATATAAAGTATTTTTTATTTTTATTTTAAATATTGTAGTCTATTTCTTGATTATTTTTTATTAGATTTAATTTTAGTGAGTATAAAGATTATTAATTTCTATAGATTATATTAATAAGATAAATGGAAAGTATTTTTTCTGTGGGAGTTGTATAAGAAGAGCATTTTTCTTAGATTAAAAATTATGTAAATTCATTCTATATTTTGTGCTTGCTATGTACAGATATATATGTGGGCTTGTTGAAAATATAAAAAAAAGTTAAAATGATTTCCTAATTTTAATACTGAAAAATATACTTTGTTAGGATATCCCCTACTCTCTATTTAGCTATCAATTCTAAACATATTAAACATAAATAAATACAGTGTGTTCAAACGAAAGCAAAATAAAGGTTTTTTATTCTTTGTTTTAAATTTACGATAAGATTTTAGGAAATCTCAAACACATTGATTTTTAATTAAAATGCGACAATTTTTGATAAATTCAAATTGTTTGTATGAAAGCAAAACACTCTATCTCAATTATCTTCATACTTCCCTTACTTAATTTAAGTGTATTTTTTTAAAAAATACTAGAATGTTTGAGGGAGGACGTAAAAAACTATCTGGTACGAATACAAAAGAAAGCGACTCGAAAAACAAGCCCACATTAAAAAACAAGCTAGAAGTGTTTACTAAATACAAAAGATTACGATCTACCATCCGCGCTATGGAACTCTTAAGAAATTGTAAAGATTTTTTTTAATGATCTCTTCGATCGGATTGGGCTTTTACTGAAATGCTCTGTGATGCAAAAGAACGGGCCTACGAGACTGATATCCTTGCTAATTTTGAGGTCACGCAGCCACATCACAGAGTTCGCCGTAAAAATATTAATTTTGATTACGAAGCACGAGATTATCCGGTGGGAGATCCTAAATTTAAATTCAAGATAGAGTTTTATTTTATTTTTTACAATTGACCTAGCAATTAAAGCCTTGGAATGCAGATTTAATTTAATGAGTACCCATAGTAATTTGTTTCAATTTTTATATAATATATATGAATTAAAAGATACCCCTAAACATTCAATAATTAAAAACTAAAAATTTAGAAATGATGTTGACGGATGGAGAATCACAGTAGATATAAATTCGCTTGATCTAGCAGATAAGATAATGTTAGTTTCAACATTATAGTAAGCAGAAAAGAAAGCCCAATAGAAGTTTTAAAATTTATTCCAGTTTTAGATTTTGCACCCCAAATCTTGCCATCGCATTAAGAATTTTACTTTCTTTGTCAAAAAAGTGTAGCAAACGGAGAGAGGAGTTTCTCAATTAAAAATTTCTTACAGTCTATAATTCTTCAAGATAGATTAAATGGTTTAGAGCTACATTGGCAATCGAACATGAAATAGCTGAACAAATTGATTTAAAAGAATTAATCAGAAAGTTTTCAGAAAATCAGAAAAAAAAACCACTCCTAATTTTTTGTTTATTTTGTTATTTGTTTTAATTTTTAATAAATATTTACACGTATACTGTTATGTTGCTTTTTCTTTGCAAAAACTATTCAAGTTTTATAGGTGTGTATTTATGAACAATTTATATATTTTTAATAATATTTTTATATGTTGTGGAGAGAGGCAGCATTTTTCATTTTTGTCCGGGGTGGCAAAACTGCTAGAGCCGGCCCTGATTGGATTACACGAAAATGACTATAGAAAGATTTTCAAAATACTAAATAATCTGCATTTTTTTATGAAAAAAAAAATGTTGTAATTATTTAGTAATGTTATATTATGTATCTTATTAAATTTGAAACTATGAGATTTTATACTCGGAACAAATATCATTTGTCCTAATGAGTGCTGAGCACCTGAAGATTTGCCCTCATAACATTTACGATACTGGAGGGCCAGAGAGCATCTGACTGACTTTCTGATTTTAACTATTCGGAACTTGTGTTTCCAAATTCTTTGTTTTACGGTTCATTTATTGTTCCTCCATGTGTGTTTGCGCGGAGTGTTCTCAATCCATCACACAAGTGCTGCAGCTAAAAATTAAGAAAAAAGGCCAACTATTGTTACAAGCATCCTTTCACAAATCTCCTTCTTGAGAAGGGGGTAAAGTTCCGTGAAAATTGCGCACTTTTCTTTATTTGCTTTCATTCATTTGGATTACAAAAGATTACAGTATAGATTTCGATAGTTTGTTTTTATTTTACGTAAGAAAAACCATCGTTTTCTGCGATTCTCATATCGGAAAATGAATTCATAACTTTAGAGTAATGACCTTTACTCTGATTTATATAGATTAATCACGACAAAAAGAACATGATTGTGGAATTTCTTTGAATAATTTTATTTTTGGGTCTTTAATGGTACTGGGTTCGAACTCATGCCACGCCAGTCATGAGTCCGTTCCCTTGACCACTAGGCTATCGCGGCCACGAGCTAGAATGAGAAAGGACTTAAAAGCTCAAAATGGTAACCTACTAAGCTGATATGAGCAGGATTCAATAAACTAAATGCCGCGTGACGTGTAAGGATGTGGAATTTCAGTGAGGTAACGTTTGAAAAACTCTTTTGTAATTTTTTTTTAACCATTTTAGTTCTCAATACGTTTATAGTCTATATACATAGATGTCGTTGGCAGTTTATCGTGGCTGATTGCTTATTACTAGGTAACTCTTAGAAGCAGCAAGAGGGCTATTATTGATGGAGCTCACAAATTTGAATCCATGGTCCAATGACGAGGACGACATCCGAGAGGACACCCTATTCTCCAATCTGATTTTCATTTGATTGATTTTTCGGAAAAACGGGCAAACGATTGCCGTTAATATGTATTCGTTCCAAAGAAAAAATTATCGAGATGCCAATTATCATACTAAGTCGAAATATATAGCAACAACAAACAAATTTATAAAGATATAAATAATGACACAGAATTATCTTCTGACCATTTCTTCCAAAGTGATTTATTGTTTATTAACTTCGTACTATATAAAGCTATGCGAGAGCTGTTAGCAATGGATCTCATCATTTTAAACCTATGTCAAGTGAGGAGGACGACACCTAAACCTTCCACAAAGGGAACATTTTCAGTCTGGATAGTTTTAACGTGTCTCGCCCCTCTACGCACCGGACTTGAACCCACGATCACGTGCTTGATTACAGCGGCCACTGGAGCATTGCTCCAAACAAGACAGATCTAGCGCCGAAAACAATTCCTTCGAAAGGGAGATGCCTCGCTTAAAATAAAAAGGTTTTTTGTTTCTTGATTTCTATTTATTTTTAGAAAAAAACAAAATCAAATTTAATCTTTTGCCCAATAAGGTATCCCCTCCCCCCTAGGCACGTATTACGAAAGTAGTGAAGTGGTGAAACAAATGCAAATAAAGCGATAAAGTACTTTGGTATTCTCTGACTATATATGTCGCAGCCTGCGATTGCGCAATGCTTATGGGATTTAGAAAGGATTTCACATTTCCAGACTGCATTACATTACTAGACTTCTCATTTTTCAAAAACAAATTGGGATTTTTCGTTATCGAAATCTGAAATTCAGAGAATTATTTTATATGAATTGCAGATTTCAATTACATTATGTACAATATTACGGCAAGTGGCAACCTTGTCCACCTTTCCGCTGAAAAATTTTGTTACAGAAAAAATGGTTAACAAGCAGAGAGAAAAAAAAGCTTCTTCAATAAACTGAATAAGTAGGAGAGAACGATCTGATACCGAACCAAAATGCTCCGAGACAAATGTGCAATTGTTTAGAAGAATTATTTGAGAAGTAGAGAAATTCCTCGCAGATTCTTCACACGATGAAACAGGGAAGTAACATGGGTGTCAGAGCAATTATTTGAAATTTGTGATCTTGTCATTGTAAAAATGAATTCTGTATTTGTGTGGGTTTTGTGGATTTAAACGTGTGTGCTGATTATATGTGTTTTCTGTTAGAAAACATTTATTGTATTCACAAGCGCTCTAGAATTAATTTACACCAAAAGAACCTTTTTAACAAATGTTCTAGTATTAATTACCCATTTTGAGTTTGCATTCTCTATTGTAGGGAATTCCTCATCATTTGAAATAATTTTGAACTTAGGACAAGTCATGAGTTCGACATCCGAGCTGGCACCAAACTTCCACTCCATACGTGGATCTTTAGTGGCATCAGGGTTCGAACACAAGACTCGAAAACGGCGGGGGTCACAAGTTCGACACCCAGATGACTCAGCTACCCCAGCTTCGGATTGCTTTCAAATGCGATGTGAATAAGCAACCACTCCACGAGGTTAAGACATTAAACTAGTCATTGAGCTCTATTATGATTATTATGTAATCAGCTTTGAGGGAAAAAGTAAAAGGGGGTTTTAAGCCCCGGGTAAAATATCAAAAGCACTATCTTAAAATTTAATTCAAAGGAGAAAAGTAAAAAAGTTCTACAAGCTGAATTCCAGTCACTGTTATAAAAAAAAGGGGGGGGGACCCATTTCGAGGGCAAAATTATTCAGTTGACCTCAATGTGTCGAATATAATTTAATTTCTCTTGCTAAAAATAACAGCAAACTCGAGAGAATCTTAAATAATTTGATTCCAAACTGAAATATGATTCTAGACTACTCGAATTTCGACTAGCACGATGTTAAAAGTGCTAAATACAGAAGTCACATAAATCCCACGCGTTGTTCCTTTTCAATCTCAAGTTTTCCCCGATGCCTACTTTTCTAGGGGCTTTGGAACCCCCATTTTTAAATATGGGGTTTTATTAAAAATGCGAAAAGAAATACCCCCTTTTCCACCCCAAAATTCTCTATTCGTGGATGAAAACAATTTTTTAATTTTGGGAAGGGAAATCCACCCCAAAAAATTTAAGTAAACAGTTTTTAAAAAATTAAAATTAATGAAGGAACCACGAGAATTTCTGAGCTTATTTTACACGCGTTTTGAAAAGAAACAGAAATAGAAAATTGTCCCCTATTTACTTAAAGAAACCAAACTATATTTTCCTTCCCCAAATTTTCCCCAACTTTCCCTCCCCTCTAATCCCCCCGGGAATGAGGTGCATCTGAATGGGATCAAATTCCTCATTTGCATCAAGAAAGGCATCAGTGCCCCCAAAAACAAATAAAAAAATTCCCCCAAAAAACCAAAAAAAAAAAATCAACAAATTAGGTTTTGAAACTGATTTTTTTTTTTTTGGTATTAATAAAGAACATGAAAACATGGTGGGGAAAAGAGATACGAAATTAAATTGAAATCACAAAGAAAGGCATTACTCTGCTTTTTTCCGGGATTTTTTCGAAAAAAGCGTTTAAAAAGCTCGATTTCCTTTAAAAAATAAATTTCCCCTTTGTTTCTTCCGGGATTGGAAAAACCCAAAGAAGAGGTGGATAAATTTAAAAAGTCTTCAGACGCGTTTTAAGGCAGTTTTCGGTAAAAAATAGAAAAAGTTGAACTAAAAAGCGAAGCACATTTTCAGAAAAAATGCCCCCCAATTTTGGGAAAATTTTCAAATTATAACCCCCTTTCCTTTGAAAACAATATAGTGTTTTTTAAAAAGCCAAAAAAATTCCATGAATACCCTTTTTTTTTAATACGTGAAGGCATAGCCCGTTTTTAAAATTACGGTATAGGAGAAAAAGGGAAACAATTTTTTATACCCCGAAAAAAAAAACCCGGGGTTAAAAAAAGCAAAGTATATTAAAAACCCCCCAATAAAGGATAAGAAACCGTAATATCATATTAATGTTTCATTTATTTTACATCTGAAAAAAAGTTCCCCAAAATTTTGGTCCTATTCTTTTTTAAAATTAACCGAAGACAACCTTTTTGTAAAAAATTTTTTTATTCCAGAATTTTTTTAAAAGTCCGAATCCCGACCCTATAGGGGAGGGATGCACATGAATATCGAGGCTCCCCCCCCTCTGCATTGGGTGGCGGGCGGGGCCCCGTGCTGTCCTTGTCATTTTACTCCCTTCAAAAATGGTTTGGGGTTCATCACCGATTGGGTTTCGGGGCTGCTTTAGAACCCCGACGTTAAAAAAATTTTACCCACACCCCTTTTTTTAAAAAAACCCAAACCCGAAAAAGCTATTCTATTTGATCTAAAAGATTTGGCCACGAATTATATGATTTTAATTTAGAATGACCGCAAAGATTTTTAATGTAATGGAACGAAATTTTTTGTTTCAGAAGGGAAACCCAAATGAAATTCTTTAGTTAAAGGACTTGAGAACACGTAGAGGTCAGGGTCTCCAATGGAATCACAAAAATAATTGAAAGTAATTTATAATTTAAAAATGCAAGTAAGAAACAAACGAGCCGTGGTTTGTTAGTATTATTCATTAGGTAGGTTAGGTTACACCATTAAACATTATTATTTCTATTAGTGATGGATCCCATCATTCTAAACTATGACCGAGTGACGAGGATGACTCCTGAGCTGTCACACCGCTCTACAAGCTTTCGCGCTCAAGGGAGGTTTAAAATTAAATTTTTTTGATTTTTAAAAGGATCTTTTAGTGATCCGAAGTGGAAAAACGGCCGGCCCCCTTTTAACCTTTAACGGTATTTTTTAAGATTTTTGAATATTTTTTTATATATATTTTTTTTAAAAAAAAAAATTTTTTTATAAAAATATTAAAATTTATTTTTTTTAAATATTTTATATATAAATTTTTAAAAAAAATATTTTTTTTTAAAACAAACCAAAGGCGTTTTCGATTTCCAAAAAAAGTTTTTAAATTTTTGGCCATTTTTTTAAAAAATTTTTTCCCCTTATGGGGGAAAAATTTTAATTTTTTTCACAATTCGATTAAAATTTAACCCTTTGGTTGGTTATTAAAGGGGGGCCTAAGGTGTGTATATTTTGCCATTTTTAAAATTAGTTCCCTGGCCCCTTAGCGAAATCATTTAATATTTTCACACCCCCTACCCCTAATCCCTCAGGAAGTTTTGCAATGCCAGAAAAGGTGGTAATCACTTGGGGCCAGGCCCGGACATATGGTGGATACATTAAAATTTCCAAAACCAAGACAGTCACACAGACGTGGGGCCTGGCGTTGTCCCGATGGAACAAACATTTTTCTTGTTGGCCAAAGGCCCGTTCCGGTCAACGCTGTTTCAAACGGTTCGCTGTTGACAGAAAAGATCTAAATTTTTGGGTTTGGCCGAACAAAAGAAACTAATAAAAATGATTTTCCAGCCCCACCAAATACACAGTAAACCTTCCTGACCATTATCCGGGTTTTGGGCCCCTTTTTGGCTGCTTCACCGCGCTTTGACCACGTCGTTTCGCACAATATTGTAGTATGACCCCCTTTTTTCCCCCCGTCCCCATCCGCTTAAAAATGGGTCGATTTCATTCCGTTTGGAAAAATCTCGCAGATGGAAATTCGATCCATCGTGTTTTTGTGTTAATTGGTGTGGCACCTAAATATAGAGCTTCTTTTTTAATCAAACTTTGCACAAATTATTTAAAACTGTTTTATGGTTGATCTTTAGCTCCTAGGTGATGCTATGACTAACATGCTGGCCAACTTCGATTATTTCTGTGATTTTATCGACATTTTCGACGACGGGCTTGCCTGTGTGAGGTGCATCTTTAACTTTCAAAAATGGCTGAACGGAATCGACGAAACCAAAATTGCACGTAATTAGCTGTTACAGTATAGCTGAACTCCTCCTCCCCCTCACGCATACATTTTTACTATTGTCTTTTTGAAAAATCGGCTATTTTCATTTGTTTTAGGCGAAACTACATTTTACCAACATTTTATATGAACACTTGGTACCAAATATAGCTGACACATTATTTATTGAATGATTAGTTTCGATAATCAATATGATTATTTTTTCACAAATCACAAAGTTTGTACTTTCCCCATACATCCTGAACAGTCTCTACTAAAGTTCTTTGGAATACTAAGCTCCAGTTGGGGGAGGAGGGTCACGAACTCATGGTCTGTCAACACGCTGATACGCGTTCAATTTGTCAAGGTTCCTCACGGTGAGGTGAGTTGGGAGAGTGGAAACGCCAGTGGAGGTGTCGTCAGTTTTCTCACTTCTCACTTTATTTTCTACAGAAGTGTTTGAATTCATTTTATTAATTATTTTTTTTTAATTTTGCAAGTATTTTTGATCCTATCGGAAACTAAAACTTATATCAATGAAAAATTTTGTTAAATTTCTTTTTACATTTGTGATCCTTCTGTACTTGGTTTAACATTTGGTCGGAAATGGATAACTGTTCTAAATTTTAAACAAAGGATTTGAGAAAGATGGTCTTAAAATTATACCTTTTTTTCTTCACAATTCCACTCCACTACTTGATTTCCACGCCATAACTGCGTGAAACTCGACAGATCTATCTGTCCTTTTACACAAGTCTTCAGTGCGTTGATTGATTATTTATGATCGGCATTCGAACACACGACACGGCTGAAATAACGCTGGGCGCATATTTAGTTTTAATAAACACACTCGATGGATTGATTGATTGATTGATTGAATATTAACGTCGCACTGTTCAGCAACACGAGGTTTTGGTGACGGACCACGTAATTTTGAACCATGGTCAAGTGACGGACGAAACCGAGCTGGCACCCCTTCCTAACTACCAACCAACCAACGGAGGAAAGTTTTAGCTCTCGACAGATTTAACGTGCATCGCTGCCCTACACGGTGGGTCTTAAATGTACTGGGCTCGAACTGTGAAAAAAGGCAAGCCACGGTCCGATACCTATACCACTCGGCTACCGCGGCCACAACACACTCGATGGAAACAAATAATCTATAAGGACATCATTATAGTAGGTTATTGTTGTTTTCGTTGGGAAACCAAAACACAAATGTCCAGATTTTTAGGGGGGGGGGTGAGGGCGTGCTTTAAGCCCATACGTTCGGAACCTTCTTGCAAAGGTATAAATGGAAATATTTATGATATTTGGTGTCACTTAGAAGTGTATATAAAATTGTTTTAAAAATAGTATTACAATAAAAAATTATTTAAGTACAATATTTTGACTAAAAATGAACCTAGAATGACCACTTTTCAAAATATTCTCCTTTTGTGAAAAATGCATCTATTATAATAATATTTCGCCTATATATAGCCCAGACCTCTGTGCAGAGGCTCAACTAGAATTTTTGAAATATATAACTTAGAAGTGGGTTTATCCATGTTTTACGACAACAGAGAGGAGAAATTTTAAGAAAAAAACGCCGATAATTATTTCAATGGATTGTAACTCTGAAAATAATGTGAGTTTTTCAAAAATCTTAGTTTAGCCTCTGTACAAGTTTTGATTTATACATGCAAAAATATTTTATAATAGAAAAAATTTTTTACAAAAAGGGGAAATTTAAAAAAGGGTTTTTCGAAGTTAATTGTTGCCAAAGTATTGCATTTAAATAATTTTTATTGCAATAATATTCTTAAAACAATTTTTTTACAGTATTCTAATCGAAGTGACACTAAATATCATGAAAATTATCCATTTATGCGCTTTTTTAAAATCACGGTTCCGAACGTAGTCGGATACCTTAAGTATATAGAACACTAAATTCTTTTTCCTCTTGTAACATATTCTCTCGTCAGAGTGACCTGCTACCGTGACATTTCTCGAATAATTTCTCTGGAGCTTTAAATAAAACAACAAGCGTCGGACGTGTGACAAGACATATGTCTACGAGCTTTGAAGACGATCTATTGAAATAGTTTTTCATTATCCAGCTATTTTTACGCTTAGATCTCCACCTGTAATCGAAACAAGTTTCCACCCGGAGGGGTACATAAAAGAAAATTTTAGTTCTGGGTTTTTGCCAGACATTTCGTCTTAAGATCTTTCTTCATGTATTTCATAAGAAAATGAAAGCGGCGAAATATTTAAGCACAAAGCTTATACCGTGTTTTAATATGTTCATCTCTTGTTGTGATGTAAGGCGGTATTGCGTCAGAAAGGAAATAGCGACTATTGTTTTATCTACTAATAAATCGGTCAATTCATCACTTTTCAATCAATACCTATTTTCACTTTTAAGAAGTATGTTGTGCAAATAAAAAATTACTGTTCAATGTCTGAATGTTAATTTTTTGTTCTGCGTATTTTACTTTATCCTTTTTATGTTTGAATATTTGAAACTTGATGTACAATTCTCAGAAAAAGAAAACATTTAAAATATTAATTACCATTACTTGTTTATCGATGAGTAAATCAATCCAGTCTTTTTTTTTCCAAACTAATCTGCTCTTTCATGCTCTCCGAAGAACCAAGATGGCTTTTGAAAAACTAGCGTTGATACTGTAAAATATTTTTAGCAAAAAAACGTACTTTATCACCTTTAATTACGCGCTTTGTAACAGACTTCTCCATAACACGATGTAATGGCAACAAAAACTGAATATATATATATATATATATATATATGTTACCGGCAAAATATAAAATTTATTTTATTTCATTTGCCTAGGCATTCAAAAGAATGCCAAATGAAAACCGGAAAAGTATGAAATACAGAATTGCTGAGTCGTTGGGGGGGGAGGAGAGCGAGGGATGACTTGTTATGGGTGCGACCCTTTGATTGACGGGGGAAAAAAGATTCTCATGTTTACACCCCTGAAGGTCACCGCCTATATATCGTGGGGAAATGAAAGGGGGCTTTTAAATCCTTTGGAGATCTTTTTCAGAAAGATGTTAAAATAAATTTCTTTTTGATTTTTCCCCTGTTGTAAGTAAGGAATTAATTAAATCCCCGAACTTTTTCACAGTGAAATGATGAAATAAAAAAATATGCCATTTTTTTGTGCTGGGGACTGATATTTGGACTTAATTTTTTGTTATGGTTAGGGTCTGCTGGGACACATCCCCCCCACATTCCCCCCTTCAGCTTTTGGCCAATATCTCGACACCCGAGCCCCCACAGTCTATCCCAACCAGCTCATTCAACCCTCTAACTACTGTTCCCGCTATAAAATTTCATGCTCATAGGACTATTCCATACATGTTTTAATTGTTTTAAAACTTTTAAATGTATTTAAATAAAAAATCTTGGTTCTGTTTGAGTCTGGGTTGAGATTTGAACCAACTATTCCACCATTGAGACCCATCCAGTCATATTCTTGAATATCATTGTGTGGCATGGGGAGGGCTTAATCACTAAAAAAATCATGTTCCCATGTTAATCCTATGGGGTCTTTCCCCCCCCCCCAAGAAATTGTTGGGGCTTGATTTTTTGGGGGTCCTTTTTGGGGATGCGCGAGCCACGGGAACCCCTCCAGGCCCCCCCCAAGGGTTTTTTAAATCGAATTTGTCGGTTAGGCTGGATTTTTATAGAGTTTTATCCCCAATATCCCAATTTCCCCCTTTTTGTTTTCAATTTAAAAAAAAATTTTTATTTTTTATAGCCGATTTTTGGGAGGAATAAGGACCTTTCCCAAAACCCCCTACGCATTTTCCAAAATTTTTTAAAAAATTTTCAATGCTTTCCAAAAGAAGTTATTTTTTGCCCGGGGTGAGTAGCTTTAGGGTTTGATTGTCAAAAGTGTCCGGGGGAGAGGGGGGTCAGTCCCCGTACTTCCCCAACCATACAGGTCAAAACTCCTTGGGGCTTTTAAAATTTAAAAATTTTAAAATTGTTTAAAAAAAGTGAAATGGGGAATGGGGGTTTGGGATAAAATTATATTTGAAGAGCTATAAGGAACAATCGAATCCCGCCAGTGTGGTCACCAAGGGAGCATAGATTCGAGTTATTAATTTTTTCCCAAATTAATTAAGTTCTTGTAAAAAACGATTCATAAATTTGTTTAAGACATTCTTTGGAAAATTAAAAAAAATTTCTGGTCACACACACACAAATAATTAGTAAATGAAAAGGGGTATTTTTTTAAAAAAGGAGTTCCATTTTTTTTTAAAACTTCAATTTTTTAAATTTGAATTTTTAACAAAACTATCTCTATTTTTTTTGAATAAAACATTATATGAAAACTTAAAAAAATTTTTAAATACAAAATAAAAAATTTGTTCAAAATATGCCAAGCCCTTTTTAATAAGAAAGACAATCTTGTTCAGTACAACTTTCTTTTTCTGCGTATGTTGAATTTTTTTTTAATGGCACTCTTATTATTTTCAGTAAAACATTTGTATTTTTTAGGAATACACGTCTTTTTAAAAAGCCTTATTATATGAACCCTTTTTTTCATACTTGCCTGATAGCATTTGGCATTCTAAAAGCCTAGGAAAGTATGTACAACCCTATTTCATATTTTTCCCTAAAAACGTCGGTATTTATAGAATGCCGGATTTTATACTTTGGGTATATAACTTTATATATTTTTATAAATTCACCCGAGAGGGATTCATTCTTTATTTTCATTGTAAAAACCCTTTTTACATTTTGATACAGTCGTTAAGAAACATCAAAGCAATTTTCATTTGATTTCTATATAATAATATGAATTCGCTGATATTTTTAATTTCATTAACTTTTCCACCTCTATAAAAATCGAGAGAATAATTGTCCGTTCAGAGACTATATGTTGTAGAGGGAACAACAAAAAAAAATTGAAATAAAATAATTTATTAAATCATTTTATTCTCCCCCTTTTATCTACCACACACAACCTGATAACTGCTGTAAATCACCCCTGTTAATTCTCAATCATGGTCCAGGATCGGACATCCCCCTCACTTCCCAAACCTATGCAAAAAACCCAAAAACCAAGGCCCCAAAACCCAAAAAGCCCTTCAAAAGAATTTAAAAAGTACCCGATTTTTACATGATAGCCAACAACTTTAACTCCCCTGCATATTTAACTAAAAATTCTATATTTCTGTGGTAAGGAACTTTTTTTTTGGAATTTTACTTTAATATGCCTGGTTTCAAACGAAATGTTCTTTCATGCTGGTCTTTGTTGTTCACCAATACATAAGCAGATAAGACTTAAAGATTATATATATATATATATATATATATATATATATATATATATATATATATATATATTACATCCGTTCTTCCTCAAAAAGCTTTTCCCCTAGTGCTTCATTTTTCAAAATTTACAAAAATTGGGTGACTCGAAGCCTTCCGTTTTTTGTTATCCGACCGTATCAGAACTTTAAATAAATTGGAAAAAAAAAGGGGAATAACTTACACTGACGGTTTTTTTGCGATATTCATTCTGCATATCTTCGCGTGATCCCTCTTTTAATTTGCATACCTCTTGCGCATTATAAATTTGGTTTGTTTTTTTTCGTGAAAGATATAATGGTATCTGTTTCCAAAAAGAAAATATTTTTAAACCCCAATAACAAACAGGAATTTAGAGAAATTAAATTAGGAGAGAATGCTTGAGGCTTCGGGATGAAGAACAAAAACTTCTTTCTAGGAGCAACCATTTTGCACGACATTCGAAATCAAAAAAACCTTTAAGCTTCCCCCCCGCCCCTATAAAAAAAAAACGCAGCATCCATACCGGGTTCCAAATTTTTTATTCGTTTTCTGCAACGCCCTGAATAAAGTGCAACCGAATCCTCGATCACATTCGTCTTTACAAAGAACTGAAAACAGGAAAGTATCAAAATCAGCATAAGAAAAGACGCCAATAAAAGCCACGGGAGTTTGGATGGCTTCGAACAAATAAAGAAAAGCAACAGGTAGGTCTAGAGGGAAAAGTTTTCCCCACCCCAAAAAGAATAGAAAATTAAAACTGGTAAAAGAAAAATCCTGACTGAAATTAAGATCGGAAAACGCTTGAGGTCTGTGTCGTGATGCTGCAAAAAGTTTTGATTTTTTCGAAGATGATAAAAATAGAATAGATGAAATACCCTCAACACAATACACCTCATCATAGTTAATACCTATTGTGTTAGAAAAAGTATTTTTGTCTTTTATTACAAAAGTTTTTGTTATGTGAACAACCTCGCAGTAAAATAGCGGGCAAACTTAAGAAATATCTTCCTATTTTTTTTCAAACACAAAGACATTCGTTGAAATTGAGCTCACTTTAAAAAAAAATGCAAATTATTTACTTCTCTTGGAGAGAATTCTAAATTTAGATCCTGTTGAAATAGCGTAATACTAAACGTGCAAGGTGTTCTTCGAAAAAATCTCAGTGTGGGCTGATAAATAAACCAAGATTCGACAAATATTTGAATTCTACCGCATCAAAAAAAAAATCTTATTCTTCATTTTCATCACGTAAGTAATACTTGCAGTGACAATTAATTCAATTCAAGGATTTGTAAGATAAAAAAATAGCTGAGTTACGAATCATTAATTGTGCAAATATCCAAAAAAATTTTATCGCTGCATGTTGAATTTTTAGTAAATTCGAATTATTTAATTTTAATGGATATTTTCAGCTTTTTGCAAACTCAGATCCATCGCAGTCGTAGCTTTCCTCCTGCTAAGCGGCATTGGCCTATACAGGGTGTCCCCGAATGCCACGTGCAAATTTGGAGGGGAGGTCCTGAGGAGCCATAATTACATCGGAAATCATGGGCGTAACCCTAACGAGACACAGAGACAGTAAGGACACAATATAGAATGTAGCGTAAAATGCTTTATTACGCAAAAAGAAAAGCAATAAATAAAAAGTAGGACATAAAAGCATCACAGGAGGTGTTGGAAGTTGCTGCCACTGGCATGTTTGCACGCACGACACCGACACGTCATGAACTAGCGGACACGCCCGAAAATAACGGACATTTCACCGATCGTAGCAAGCGATGGATGTTCGTGCCACCAGGTTATTTCAGAATGGTCATTCCGTCAGGTTCTGATGCACCCAAACAAACGTTTGATGATTCGCTGCCGCCTCGTTGGATATCACACAACAGAACAGCAGCACGTCCATTTCCGTTGAATGGCCGTGAATGAAATGGATATCCGCCAACTCGACGTTCGTATAATGATTCATGTTCATCACACGCTCTCCGTGTCTGAAATGAACAAACCACACGTGCCTATCCCTTTCCACCAGTGCTTTCCGTGTAATTTTGGCTCTTCACGATAGTCTCTACCTCCCTCCATGTTTGTACCCGGCATTCGGGGACACCCTGTACAACAGCTCTCTGTGCACTTTGTACGAACAGAACTTCAAGATTATTTGTCAAATGGTTCACTGAATGAGGAAAACTGACACAGCCGATATTGGCGGAGTGAATGCAGCTAACATCTAGCGACTCATTTTCTTGTTTATTTTGGTTGTCCCAGTACTATATCTTGGATGCATGGGAGCCAATGATGTAAATATCAATTCTATGGCAATAAAAAAAATAGATACCCAGGTTTTGTAACTTTTGAGGCTTAGAAAATGCGTTTCAAATCTTACAAATTATGAAATATATATTTCTTTTGATTCGCAAATTCTCTTCACGAACTTTTTCTCCGCACAATGCTCATTTAAATAATCTAAAAAAGATTGTGAGGATCGCAGTTTAGAAAAAAAATACTGCAAAAAGTAGCATGTCTTCTTCCCTTTTTTTTTTTGAATGGGTTAGTAGTAAAGTTAAGTTAGTGTAAGTACTTTGTGTTTATTATCAGCGTTCTACAAGAACACTGATAATAAACACCTAAAAGTTTACATCAAAAAAAATTGATAGTAAAAATGGTAAAATTATCAAATTAAATACCTTAAACAATAAATTTATGCATATATTTATTTCAGTGAGATAAACAGTAAATATATTATACCTTACTATAGTTAAAAATATTTATTTAATACCAAAACATTTCTGTTTTAAATTTTATTTTTTTCGTTACAAGCAATAGTTTTGTTACTTTATGACTTGACGTATTTTACTCTATTATAAATCTGCAGAGTTTATACAAAAAAAATTTCAATGCTTCCTTTTTATTATCGTCGCATTCGGAAGCTATTGATATCACGATGGCTCTCCCTATCAACTGAATCGCTGCTGAAAGTGAATCGACTCTCAACAAAACGAGACTCCATTGATAAAATGTCCGTGGTGTTCTAGAGGGGGTCCCCACGCCGTACGTAGTGGGGGCCACCGAATTTTTTTAAAAATTTAAATATCAGATTTTAAATTTATTTTTCTTTTTGAATTATTTAATATATATATAAAATCCCAAATTATTTGTCCTTTCCCTGTTCTTTTTTAAAATAAACCCTTTTTTTTAAAATAATAGAAATTCCTTTAGATTAAAATAGATTTATTTTTATCAAACGTTACAGTTTTTTAAAATAAATTATTTTTTAATAATTCCGAATTGCATTATGCATATCCTTTTATGGATTACAGATTCTTGTTTTACTTTCTTTCTCCTCCCCCCCTTTTTATTTGGGAGTGCCTAAAAGAAAAGAGGGGCAGTCAGAGATGTTTTAAAAGTTTAAAAAAATATTCAGAACGTTAAGAAAAAGGGCAAAAAATTAACTAAATCTTTTGCGAATGCAGCACTATCAAATTTCAACAATGGAACGAAAATCAATTAAAAAGGAAAACACGAATTTTTTCAAAAAAATGGCAACTGTAATTTTTTAAACGTTATTTGATCATTGTATTTTTATTTTTGTAAATTTTAACATTATCTATGTCGAACATAAAAAATATTGAAAACCTAAACAATTCTTTTCTTTTTTAATTTTACTAATATAAATGTTTTTTTTTTTAAATCTGATAAAAAGGTACATATTTTATGGCCCCGCGAGATTTTAAAAGTTTTTCAAGTGGCCCCCAAGGTTATTTGGGTTTTTACCCCTGTTTTAGACACCTTGTAAACGGTTCGCCTATTTTTAAGGGTGCGCGGGGGTGGGGGCGGATAGGGGGTTTTGGAAGAGGTGTAATACGCGATATAGCTAATTCTACGTAAAGGTGTGGCCTACGCCTCACCTCAGTAAGCTGTCGTCCATTTGCCGTCCGCATCTGCTCAGCACTGTTACCCGATGTCTGATTTTGGTTCCTCCTTTCCCCCACTTGATTTTTTTCGAGACGACGGCACAATCTGAAAAGTTGCTGACATTTCTCATACTTGTTTGTGTAGTTCCGAAGCAAAACTTTGTTCAACTTCTTATATAGCTATTTTCTAGTTTAATGATGGTAATGAAAAAGTTGATAGATGTATGATCTATGTATTAATACTATAACTATTAACTCATAAACGGTGCAAAAAAAAGACGTTTATTCAATGTTACAAATTATATAAAGGAAAAAAACACGGGCTCAGTAAAAGAAAAAGGGTCCTGATGAATTTTAAATTATTTTATAAAGAGCATTTAACTTTATACACTAAGAAACAAAAACTATACTATTCTTAATGAAATAAATCAAAATTTTTGAAGTAAGTTAAATATTTTTCATTTAGGGCTGCATTTATAAAGAAAAAGTTGAAAAAACTACAACTATATGGTAGAATGTATAATTTCCTGTACGTTTTTGCATTTTAATATTTCTCTTCAATATTGGTTCATTTTCATGAACTAAATGCATGTTATTAACCAAGAAAATTAAGGTAATTGCATACAGAATTTTTGTACCTTATAAACCGTTTTAATTTGCTAAATTAATTTAAGTTTTAACAAGCTAAGCTAACTTGCTAGCATCCCCCCTCCCTCAATAACATTCCTTGAAATCAACCAATTTTTTTAGTAGTGCTGAATTTAAATTTTTACGTGTTAATATATATATATAATATATTTTCTATTTTTCATCCTAAGACATATAGTAAGTTTCAAAAGTAGTTTTTTTAAAAAATGGTCTCCGAACGTAAGGATTCGAGAGAAAAATACCCTGTCATTTGCACAGAAGGGTTGTTGTTATCCAGTAGCGCACACAGAAGTTTTCCAAAGGGAAAGGGGGGGGTCCAGTGTCGAAAGTCCACCCTTCTTGTATCATGCTCCTTTTGACTTTGTCAATTTGGGGAACAAAAACAGTAAAAACTAATTATTGAATAAAGCCAGTGGTATTAATTAATAAAAATTAAATGTTTAAAACAAATGGCCCCAATTAAATTTTACGTATTATATACTTAAAATTATAATCAATTAAGGGAAA
>BMAV01019113.1:77500-110355 GCA_019973955.1 Trichonephila inaurata madagascariensis
ACACTCCTTTTGCATTTCATGGCTATCTTTAAATTTTACATTGTTGGCAAGTTTTTTGCACACCAGTGTACTTATAAATATATCGGTATATTACACGAGGTGTATTTTATAATTATTTTAGCAATACTGAGTTATATGGATTTAATAGATATGACCAAACGACATCATACACATAAAATTATATACAAAAATTATATAACACTTATCTTTATAATTTGTATGGTTTATAATTAATCCCTAAGCTGTCGATTTAAAAATGGGATTCGCACCCCAATGACACCGTTTTCCCCGTAGACTTGCAAATTTAATGTATCGGGAGGGGGGAGGAATAAATAAGCAAATTCTCTGAAGTATAAGTAAGTCCTTCGCAAACACAATATCTTTTTATTGCATTCCACAAAGCCTTTGGAATAATTTTCTGAATAGCAGTACTCAGAAAAGGTCGTATTTTGCAAAACGTATATACACGACCAACGCAATTAATGCTTTGGCTGAGCAATACATTTATATACGCCGATGGCACAAAAAGAGTTTAAAGTCGTATTGTAGCTTTGGCGTTACTGAATTTGTATGGAAGGAGGGGGCGAGATGAAAATTCTGATTGAATATTGGGTCGCAAATAGTGAAATTTTGAGAAGCAGTGCTCTACTGAATTCAACATGCATTACACCTCCATCAGTCTCCCTGCTTAAGACAGCGGAAAACCTTTATCATCGCAGTGCAGCGATTCATAGGGACGGACTTCATAATTTTGAACACGGTTAAGACATTTCAGTGGCTGAATCGAAAACTCCCCAACCACTAGATCATTTGACTATCACGGCCGATGTAAAAGTGGTCTATCTACAAACTTCTGTCACCTCAGTTGAATTAGAGACCTAAACTATATATACAGAGAAGGGGGCCCCTGGACACTTCAAAATGGAGGAGACCAAAACCATATCAAATGACATTTTAGAAATTTTAAATTTTATTCATCTTTTAATCCTTTTCGAGAGATTTTTTTAAAGTTACCTATTCAACTAGAAGAAAGATTTGAACTAATTTTTCCCGCATTAAAATTGAACCTTTCTTTTTATTTCAAAATTTAGAGGCACAGGAAATGTTTTGTGGAAATACTGCTTCCTGAAATGAATACAAACGCTTTCAAAATGTAGTTTGCAGTACTCGAGACATATACAGGATTCATTATATTTACATCCGTCGTAAGAAGGATGTACGTTCTGCTATAATTTTGCATTTAGAAGAATATTCCACCCAAGACTCTCAGCTTTTGGTTTTGAATCGAGGTGTTGTAAAACCCAACGCGAGGGCTTTTCGCCTGAGTGAGAGTTATTTTGACGTCGCATTATAAAACAATACGAGGGATATTGGTGACAGACATCGTCATTTTGAAACATGGTCAAGTGGCAAAGAACGTACCTAGGGCACAGCACCCCTCTCTTTAACACTACCAGCGGGAGGACGTTTCGCTCTCGACAGATTTAGTACATTGCTGCCCTGCACGGTGGGATCATCAATCAGTGGGATTCGACAAGTAGTGTATCGCGAGGAAGTATGAAACTGAGAAAATTGAATCTTTACTTCTCATGCTTCTACATCACACACATTAATTGTAAATTGTGTGTAGTAGTTAGGAGATGGGTGCCAGCTCAGGTGTCGTCCTCGTCGCTGACCGCGTTCCAAGCCAGGCGATGTCTATCACCCGAAGCGCTAGCTGAATTAGTACGCGACGTTAATGTTACTTCACTTTCTACATCACACGACTTGATATCAGTTCTACTTTCAGTTTCTCTCTCCATAAATAACACCTACTACTGCGCAGAAGGATGAGATCGACGCACAATCTGACTTGGGAAAAGTATGCTCCGGATCGTTTGCCGACTTGAAATATCGAAAGACCGATTCTCCATTCGAAAAAATAAAATTTTCATCTTGATTCTTAAAAGAAAATATACATTCAGCACTCCAAAGTTCGAATTTAGAATATCTTTTAAATATTACACTTGAATTTATAAGCAATTTAATAATGCTTTAATATTGGATCAACTCTTACTTCTTAAAGGAGATGTTAAGTGATACAATATGTTTCAGAAAGTCGTTGAATTTACTTTTTAAATTTACATAGAAACTACCAAAAACCTCTTTCGAATCACGCTGAAATCAACACAAAAAGCAAATAAGCGTGCGATAAACAAAATCACTTACCTTCATATGAAACTGAAATCAACTAGAGTTGACACACACTACCTTAAGAAACAACATTCCTCTGAAATGTATTTCGGCCGAGTAAAATTATCACCAAAAAAAGACCGATTGGCGTAAATCAGAATGGGTGAAAAATGAGGATAAGCAAAGAATCGATGCTTGTAGCAATAGAATTTGGATCCCCATATCTTCGGGAATGAAATCAGAATGATCGGGCAGTAGTTATTTATTCATCGATTGAGTCAAATAAATCATAATTCGCTGGACGTAAAAGCGATTAAATCTTGATAAAATCGAGTAAGAAGACTATCGGAATTATTTTTGATTACCCGAATGCAAACTCGCCAACCGGACATTTTTGTGACTTCCTTCTCACCAAGTGATACAAAATATACTCAAATTGTTTTTAAGGCTGTTTTCAGTATAAGTACGAGAGCTCTAACTAAACGCGAAGCACATTTTCAGACATGAAAATGACCAGGCGTACCCACGGGGAATTTGCAAATATTATAACTTTAACAATATGGTATAACTAAAAATTTCAAAATATTCTGTGAATACTTTCTTTTTATTTTAATACCACGTGAAGGCCAACCATTTAACATTACGGTATAGGATAAAATGAGAAACACATTTTATGCAAAGAAAAATGGGAATAAACTCGGTTAAAAATGATAAAAAATGCTGCTCTCTAAAAGATGAGTGAAGTGGGAATATCATATTAATTTTTCATTTGTTTTATATCTGAAAATGTTTAAAATTTAGGTCCTATTCTTTTAACATTAACCGAAAACAGCCTTAATATTGAGATTCTTTCCTCTGAAATGCAATCAATTACTAAAATATTCAGCGGAGAAAGGGGCGTAACTGAAATCAGCAGCATTTTGTTGTAGACGTGTCATGGATTCGAGTCCTGATGCCACTTAACACCGCCAGCAATTATGGGTCTGGTGAACTTCACTCAATATTGGCAGGGCTTAATATCAGCATTGTTGTGAGAATTAGAGTGGGCAGCCACTCCAGGTGTTGCGTATGCTCGAGTGTCAATGTTATAATATTCTCTCGTTTTGTAACTTTAATAAACAACCACTAAACGTGCAGAAAGGCAGGAAATGACTAGCTGCAGACATTTCGTGTGGGTATGATTGCAACATCTAGCAATGAACCGAATAGTCATGTATCTGATATCTATGTAGAGTACGGATGAAAATCGCTTGAGATATATTTCAGGGAGAGGAGAAAATGTTTTTCCATTTCACTCGTAAAGTCGCTGCCGACGCTCAAACCTACAAAAGTATGAACTTCTAAATAGATCTTTACACTAAATACAATAGATCGGTAGAGAGCTTAGAGCATATGACAAACATTATATTTCAGTTCGGAATATTAGGGATTAGAATGAAGCAGATATGTAATGAAGGTTGAAAAGTTTACATTGATTGTGTACTGGCGTCGAACTTAGAAGCGTCCTGAAGTCTACTAGAGAAGGACCTCATTCTTCTGAACCATGATCTGTTGAACACACAACGCCATCGTGATAACTTAGAGCCTCAACAGATTGAACGGAAATCTGCAGGGGGCAGCTATTAAGCGATATCAGGATTCAAACTTACGACTCGACAAAGTAATCCCGACCCTGTTACAGTGAAGTCACAAGAAACGAACGGAGATGTATTTGAGTGAGGCTACATGTTAGCTCCTCTCGCTATTGACTGTTGCCGTGGTACTTAACGCCTGGAGCACTTTCAAGAACAGGCTATCATATAATGGAGTGAGAAGAAAAAAGGAAACAGTGTTCAATTTATATCTCCTACAAACCTCGTTATTTCTATTAAAAAGTTTATACAGACATCAACAGTGGTACGACATTTAATGAGTATTTTCTGTAAATTTCCCCCAGTACTATCATGAGTCATGCACGTTGAAATTGGCTACTATGAAGGGTTTCTTATGAATGAGATTTGTGACGCCGCTGAAGTTTTTACATTTGGGAGGGGGGTATATTAGATTTCGCATTTTTATTTTCCTTTTTACTGTAAAAAGCTATAGTTTCTTAGCCATCTCCAATGGTAGAGTTTCGCGGATAGAGTGGCAGCTTCTTTGTAGAATAGATCGAACACGATCACAAGCATTTTCAAGATCTATGTTTCAGAAACCGTTTTGTTCGGGTTTTTCACTACTAAAAGGAGAATAGGGAGTAAGTGTTTAATAAATGTTACTTTAAAAATCAACACTAGGACTGTACATTCAAGGGACGAGCTCGGAACCAAAGCTGGCACCTTACTCTCCTAACTTCAACATCAAAATGAGAAAGAATCTTCCAGTTAGAGTTTGTTTGAACCATCTTCGTTGTGGACTGCAAGAGAGTCCTCTGCTACGGACATCATATTTTTATCTGTAACGAAAATATTATTCACCGTCCAGTAATGCCTAGTGTAATGAAAGTGAAGCAGCCCACTCAATATTCCACACAATTAATCATTAATAAACATTCGACCCGGCCCTCCATTCGACAGACGATGACAACAGGACTCGTGATATTAACCATTTAGATACTAGCAATCTCTGGAAGTTTTACTAAACACAACAACAAGTCTATCCGTTGAATTCCCTCTAAGATGAACACGTTTGTGTGTGTGAACTTCTGATTTGTATGGCACCCATTGCCAAGCTGTCCTCGTGTGATGCCAGATTTGCTCTTGAGACACATTTCAAGATAGAAAAAAGGTTTCATTTCAACGAGTGATGACATCCGTTGATTGTACAGGAATCAGAGAATTCAGAAAAAAAGTGCAGTTTTTTGAAGTGAAACTTCTTTGCGCACACTTGACTTGGGGAGTAAGCTGGTGAATGCATGACGTTACGAAAAGTGAATGGCATAGCGAGCGGGGAACGGGCGGAAGTTGAGGGGGCCTATAAGTTGAAGGTGAAGGTAGAAATTTCAGTCACAGTAGATCGTTTGAGGGGATTTTGCGTTATCCGAACGACGTTTCTTAGAGTTATTTCATGAGAATTTAAAATTTTCATTCTTTTTACCAATTAATATTTTGTTCAATACATTAAATATTTTACGTTAAAAGTGATAAAATTGTAAATTCATTTTAAAGTTCATATTTTGTGAATCAGTAACTTCGAACATGGACATTTTATTACGATATACAGTTGAACCTGTTTTTGTGCGGTAGATAGGGACCGCAAAAAAAATAAACGCACAAAAAAAAATTCAAAAATTTCATAAATTCTTACATAAAACAAACTAATTCGTGGAAACCGCACAAAAAAAATCGCATTTATAAAACCATACAATTATTGACGCGGGGGCTATGTAGAGTACTTCCACTTAACAAAATAGTTTAACTATTACACGTGGGAACGACGAAACATATATAGTTTCTCATTGTACGATATATACGGATAAGTTTTCAAAATGCACATACATAATTCATTGCATTTCATCGTAATCGAAAACCCTGCAATGAATAAGTTCAAAATCTCTTTCGTCACTTGAAGGTGCAATTTCAATTGATTTATTTTTTGGCAACATAAAGTAAGAGAAGTTTTTGTGACGAAGGTCGGATGGTCAGCTGCTTGTAAATGTCACGATAACCAGCTATACATGATTAAAAGCGCACGGAATTTTATACTCCTTTTCTAAATTGAGCTGTAATTGAGAGAAATGCTTTCCAATTTCGTGGAAAGATGGATCCCTGCATGTTTTGATCCGCTCTCTCAAATTCACGGTTCTTCTTTGCCCGTCTTCGCCAAATGCATCAAATTATTGATAATGTCACTGTCATTGAAAGTTTCGTCTTCAAATCCAAGCGCAGGCTGCTGGAGCGTTGAGAGCACGCAACTGGATGCGCATTCGGGAGACTGTTTGCAACAAATAGTGGTGTCTTGGAAATTATCATTTCTAGAGTGGCGCGCTAACGGCCGCACATCACAGAGGGGATAGAGCCCAAGGTCTGACCAACGCTAAAATACGTATTTACCACAATTTTATAAAATATTAAAGACAAAACCACAGCTTTAAAGAGGTGGAGTCCTAACATTACTCCGTTACTCCACTGGTAAAGATAGAAAGAAACATTACGAGAGTGACACCAAAGCCATTGAAATTCATACACCCGCATAAAGGATCAGACAAATAGCATAAAAGACCGCACAAAACAGGTTCACACTGCAGCCCATTCCCAGGAAGCGAATATTGAATTCAATCGTAATTTGTGATATATGTGCTGCTTACTGTGTTTTTGGTGGAACGCATCATAATAGTAGTTGTTTACATTTACCCCAATAACACAGTTAATAAAAAAATTTTTATAAAAGTTTTTAAGGCGGCTCATAGTACCCTAAAATCATCAAACTATCGACTTTTTTTTGTGGCTTATATGATGCACTAATCCTTCTTAATAACATACCAGAAATTTCCAGAGTTGTATCTATATTTTATTCAGTTATTTATCCATTTTTTGCTGCTGTCAGTAGACTAAACAAAGCTGCCACTTACACATTTCAGATCGTCTGCTGAAAGAGCGATAAATAAGGAACTAATTTTTTTTTTACTCCACACTAAATAGTGTTTAAACTGAAATGAAATAATTGTTTGTTTGAGATTATATGATAGTTTATTCTACTGCGTTTTTTTCTTTGAAGTTCTGTTCCTACAAATTTAACTATATTTTTTGTACTCTGTGTTAGATTTTGAAGAGTTAAGAAAGGATTTGCTTGCTTTACGACAAGGAATTTTGTTGATTCTCCAAAAGTTTAACATGCCTGAGGCCTAAAAACGTACTAAAATCTGCTGCACAGCAGCTTTGAGGTGGTTTTCAGATGCCTAGGAGCGGATTTCAGAAGTTTCTCAAAACACTAGCAGGGTGTGCAAAACTTGAAGAAGAGTACAATACTTTTTCTCGTTTGGATGAAAAATACCATACTGGTATATCCAGATCTACTCCAACATACATCATTGATAAAAATGCATTAAAAATCTTTTAAAAATACTCTATGTAATACTTGCAAAAATGCTTCTTTGCGAGTAAATTTTAGGAAAACCTATGGATTTTGTGAATGTATTAAGACTTTTAAAATTAGCAGAGTATGAATATTTGTGGCACATATTTGACTTACATATAGTAGTATAGAACTGTGCGAGTAAACTCTAAAAATGCGTGTGTAATTTTTTTTTAAAATTGTTAAGATAATGTTTATGAAATATTGACGCTTTTTGTTTTATATTTAAACATACAAGTATATTCTTTTATTCTTGTAAACTTTTTAAAAAATTGTGGTAAGCAGTTTGAAATTCTAAAACTAATTAACATTACATAAAGGTTTCAGATTGTGGAGGAATTTTTTTTATCATGCTATTTAAAAATGAAAACTTTAAACTCATTTTTTTCTCCATGTTGAATTTACTTTTTGTGCTGTTATTCGAAACCTAAGGCTTTTTGATAATTGAAGTAAAGGATTTGGAAGCACGTATTCGGAAATGCATGTTTTATAAAACTGTGCATTGAATTAAGCTCTAACATGTTTAGTACTTTTTCTAAAAAATTTCAAAATCAAAATTTATGTTTTTCGAGAATTTTTGTAAGTTTAACTTCTCAAAAATTAATAAAATTAAAGAGCAGTAGCAAGAAAAAACTCATGCACAGTTTTATGTAGTATATTACCAGGTACTTGGAAAAAAATTTTTGAGAAAAGAAACATATTTAAAAAAAACCTTGGGGTTTAAAAAATGTTTAAAATTTAAAAACTTTAAATTTTACAAACATTTTGCAACAAATTAAATTTTTTGTATGGAATTATTATTTAAATATTAACCTTTACTTAAAATACAGTGCAAACCAAATATCAAATATTAGGAAATAAAAAAAATTTTAAAAGATGAGTACCATATCGCCTTAAATATAAAAGACTTATGAAGAGATTTACGGTCAGTAGGCTCTGAAGAATTAGGAAAACTATAATACATTTGCCACTCATTTTGTAGGAGATTTAAATGTTAATTTTGCTTCCGAAGTTGAATAGAATACTGGTAAACTCTCAGCAAAACTAAATTAGAATTACAAATGAATAAAGTGAATAATAGCTATGAGAAAATAGGACCTACCACAAGACATGGAACAACAATATTTTGAAGTTTTTCTCTAGATATCTTTTCCCTGGTACTGTTCAAACATATACATATCTTATTCCTCATAACTTAAACCCACAATTGACTGTGGGTCTTGCAATCAACACAAAATTTACTGATGTATCCGATAATGAAAATAATGAATAAAAATAAAAAAAATCTATTAAAAGTATTATTTTATCGATGAAAACCATATAAATTTAAATATTTTGTAGAAATTAATATATGTATATGAATATACATGTATATAATACTACACCTATAAATATACAGAATCAGTCAAAAAGAGTATTGGGACACCCTACCAGTTCTGAATTTTTATCATGTAATATTTTACTTAAACAGCACAAATGAAGACAAAAAAGGAAGTAAACGTTATTTTTGTTAAATACAAATAATAATAATTGAACAAAACTCATACATTAATGTAATAATGCGTTTAAAATTAGTAAGAAATCAAGGTTAAGAAAGGGCTCAAAAAATATTGGGACACTTCTGTAAATTAAAGTAACTTAGAGGTAATTAATATCTTGTGGGTATCCTTGCTTTTTACCGACCTCTCGGAAGTCAATGTTGTGGATTGGATAAATTTTGCAAAAATGATCTATCGATTTTTAGTCCTCTTCGAGCCAAATATTTTCTCAATCCTACTTGTTAGAAATTTGGTGCTCATATAGTTTTTTGATGCAAATAATCTCACACATGTTCCAATGGGATTAAGGTCTGGACTTTGTGCAGGAGTTTTAATAACTCACGGACAGTGAAGAGGACCATTACTTGCAAAATATCAGTATGTCACGGATCATTATCATTTTTAATTTAAATATCGAGATTCCCCATCTTGCTCGCACTTAGATTTAAATTTCACTTGAATATCATCAAGATAGACATATTTATTCATTATACAAATAATAAAATGTAAGTTCCCGAAACCAGAGCTTGCCATGCAGCCCCAAACATTTGCGTCCTTCCATATTTGACAGTAGGCCGTAAATTTGCAGTATGCATTGCTGTACATTTGATTTCCATCAAACTTTTTGCCTTACTGCATTACATCCGAAAATATTATATTTGCTTTCATAAAATTTTTTCCCAATATTCTGTTGGCTGCCTTACATACATTTTAGCAAATGCCAACCTAGCTTGTCTATTTGCTTTCCTGATGTAGGGTTTTCTTTAAGATACTCTGCCATGATACTTATGTTTTCTTAAAACATTTCTGATAGTTTCAGGATTTACTGATTTCCTGAACCTACTTTTACATTGCAGTCATTTTTAATGCATTAGTTCTTGGATTAATGTATACTTGTCTCACAATCCACCTCTCTTCACGTTCATTAAATATCCTTGAACGCCCTGATCTTTGCTTGTTTTCAACACTGTTTGTATTCTTGAACCTGTTAATGATGTTAAAAACAGTAGACTTACTCGATTTCAATATTTTTCCTATACAGCGAATTGATTTCCCCTCTTTCCAATGACTGTTTACGAGATTTCGCACATCAACCAATATATCTTGGTTTCTCGCCATTTTTTCTATAAATAATCTTATCTGTTGAAACCTTTGCGTTTAAGCTTCTAGTCTAAAAAAGTAGTGTGAAATTAAATTCTATTGATGCACTGTATATTTGTTAAATTTCTCATTTCAAAAGTGTCCCAATACTTTTTTGACTCCAGTGTGCCTTTGAATTATATTTGAAAATCTAGATCAAATTAAAATTCTATATTACTAATAAAATTTTCGTTATATACTGTACATCAAATGTTAAAATATTACTTAATTCATTTTGTTTTAATGTGATAAATATTTTTATAAGTGGCCTTACAGTTATGCACGCCAAGTGTCCCAATACTTTGAGTGACTGTATACATGCATATAAATGGAGCTAAAGAAGTTTTACTTCAGTCGTGTGGTCTAAAGCACACTCGTTATTTTTTTTTCGCTTAAATATGTTTATTTCGAAATCCAATGAGCGAGATGATACAGAAGCATCATTTACAGCTGAAAAAATGGATCGACTCCTACACAAAGGAGTAAATTACCCTCTACTTAATTGTTTGGTTGCTTATTCACTTGGCACTCTCAGAAGCAATGTGGAGGATGTTGGCTACGGACTTCGTAGTTTTGAGTAAATGATGAGGACAATATCTAAGATGGTCCTCCTCTTTCCATATTTCCACTCTACGCTCCCCTCAGGGGGCTCACCTTCTTTAGGTGGGTACGGGTGTCACAATCCCGAGGTACCCTAGTGATCTTTTCCCAAGGGGTTTACTATCTTTGGTAAACACGGGTGTCACGACCCCGGGGTACCCCAGTGATCCTTCTCTATTTTCGACCCTCCATCTTGTCATCCAATTTCTTCTTTTCCCGTCCAGACCACAGACCTATGAATGTTTGGTGCAGTATAGCCAAAACTGGCTCTTGCGCCATAAAACACCAAACTCAACTCAACTCACTCTACGCTATCGAGATGACTTTTCGTAATTCAACAGATTTAACGTGATTTCAGCCTCCACACCACGAGTCTTCAAAGGCGTCAGAACTAAAACTTTCCAATCGACTACGCTGATCAAGAGCTCGGGACGCATATAGCCACAAGCATGGCGATATAGTGATCTCATGAGTGACAGTGTATTCGAACTGAGTGCATCGAATAGACTAAAAGGCTTTTGGTATCTGAAAAGCTCTAAGAATCCTTTATTTTCTAGATCCTAATGACACTGTTATTGTGGTTCGAGCAAGTGTTATATCTACGCCGCACTGTAAAACTGCACGAAGACCTCGTCATTTTGAACCATAGTCAAGAGATGTTCCCTCCTTTGAATTGGAATTAAGGGAAAAAAAGGGGGCATTTGAAATTTAAGGTATGTAAACGATTATACATAAAATAAGAAACAAATGTTTTAAAAAGTTTTAATGGAAACATTAAATTATAATTAATATTTCCACGCATCGGAAAACTATTTGAATGGATCAAAAAAACAAAAAGATGCGGGGCCCCGTGGTCAAGGTATCGGATGATGGCGGATTTGGGGGTTCGAGCCCAGTACCCAAGCCCGTGTAGGGGGGAAATGCCTTTAAATCGTCGAAAAGAACGTCCTCCCCTTGGTGTGGGTTTGTAACCGAGTGGAAGGTATCGGACCGTGGCTTGCCTTTTCCGGTTCGAGCCCCCTCCACAAAGACCCCGTTGGGGGGAGCGTGCACGTTAAATCTGTCGAGGGTGAAACGTCCTCCCCTTGGTGTTGGGGGGTGGTGGGGGGTGCCAGCTCGGTGTCGCCACTAACGACCATGGTTTCCCTTTTAAAGGTCCGTGCCAAAAAACCCCCGTGTAGCTGAACAGTGCGACGTTAAAATAATCAATCAACCGTTTGTGGTAGTTAGGGGAGGGGGGGCAAGCTGGGGTCATCCACGTCCTTTACCATGGCCAAAAAACGTGGCGTCGCCAAAACCCTCGCTGCTGAAAGTTCGACAATATTCTTACCCTTCCCCCCAAAAAAGAGTTGTTTTCAAATTTTAGATTTAAAAACTGAATAAAACAAAAAGACCTTCACTCCTTCGTCTCCCCAAATATAATGGGTTTTTACTAAAAGTTTTTAAATTTCTAAGGAAAAAATCGAAAAATATATAAACCTTCAATTTTGAAAGAATTTCAATTAATTCTCAATCCCAATTAAAAAACTTTTTAGGAATGAAACAAAATTTAAAATTTTTTTAAAAATTTAAACCTATCCTCCCCTTCTCTTTTTGTTGTCATTAAATAATTTTGAAGCTATAACGAACGATCAACGTCGCTTCTCTAGCTTTGTCGGCCCGGGCACTTTCAGTTAATTCGCATTGTGCAGTGGCGGTTCTTTCCCGTAAAATTAAAACCTAAATTTATTGTTCCAAGTGGGAAAAGGGGGGTTTTATCGAATCTTGGGTTAGGGTGTGCCGAATAAAAAATGAGCTCTGGAGGACATTTCAACCAAGTACCGTCTGAAGCTGAATGTTTACTTTCTTCTCAACCATCGGCGTTTTTGTTTTGTGGAAAAAGGCGTCCCCATCTTTTAAACCGGACGATGGGGGGTTTTTAAAAAAAAAGGACGTTCTTAAAAATGACCACTTGTGTACGTAATTAAATTTCATTCGAGATGGTCTGTTTTTTTAAAAAAGTCGAATAATGATTTTGTTTTTCCAGGTCGGCCTTTCAAAAAACACCCGATTCGTTTAAGAGTGTTTTAGTTAGAATACTTCAGAGTTCTGCTGTTTTTTCCCCTTTTTTTAGAAAAAATAATGAGATTACGGTTAAAGAAGAATGTATCCAGCAACAAACGATCTTGGACGACACGCAGTTCGGATTTTGTGAACTTCGTTTTTGTTTTCTGTTACCAGATCTTTCTTTTAATTGTTCTTTTTGGTAAAAACTTTTAAAAATTAAAAACCCGGAAAAAAATTACAAAAATTTGGGAGCAAGGGGAAATTATTATGGTCCCCATATTGCCCTTCGCAACAAATCCGCATGAGAACTTGAGACTTTTTGAGAAAACTTTTCACACAGTGGCTCTTAATCGGTAATTTTGGAAAGATTAATGATTGCAATTTAGAAATATGGATTCGAGGTCGTCTGCACTGTCTCCTCAAATGCATTATTTCGAATTTCTCAGATATTAATTTACTCGTAAAAGGCTTCTCTATTAGTTTTATTTTTAAAACTATTAAATAGGTTCAAATAAATATTTGATTTTAAATGTTAGTTTTACTTCAGAAACTTTCTGATATCAATTTGTTTACAGCCTGATGAAAGTAAAATTTTAAAGGGGGAAACTTTTAAAAAGTTTTAAAGATCTTTTTTCATGGAGAAAAAAAGACATACTAAAAAATGAACACGAAAGGTCCCAAAAATTGTATGTTTTTTTTCGTTTAAACCCAGGCCTTTCTCGAATTTGATACAGTACATGTACTCAAAACCCCCAAAAAAACACCCCAGAAAAAAAAGATTTTCCCAGGATTACAAAAATTTTTTTTAAAAATTTGGCTAGATATTTTTAAAACGGGGGTTTTTAAAACAAACTTAATTCTTTAAATCTACCGAACTATTTTTCCCATTCACCCCCTTTAAGGGAAAAACACATATTTAAAAATGAGTATAGATTCTTTGTTTTTATTTCCTTTTTCCGTTTGAAAATCGAAAATTCGTGGCTTGAAATATAATTTTTAAAAATCTGGAAAAAATTATTAATTACCTTCTATATGATTGACAACCAATTTAGCTATGTGATAAATTTTTTTACTTTATATTGGAAGATTTTTTTTTAAAAAGTCTAGTGTAATTAATTTAATGCAATTTAGATTAAAATAATTGCGGTTTATTCAGATAAAAACCCAAACAACTGAAAAGCAACATTCTTATAAAACCCATCCTGGGTTAAAATTGTAGAATAAGAGAGGGGGGGTTTTGGAAAATATTAATTTTGTACCAAAAATTTGGAGCGAAAGGCTTAATTTAGCGATAGGTTTTTAAAAAAATTACATTGTTTTTGGAAAATAAAAAATGGTAAAATTTCCCCATTGCTTTGGGGTTAAGTTGTTTGGCGATAAATTTTCCGGTCCCAAACCCCGGGGCCCCAAATTTTCCCTTTAAACCCCAAAATTGGAAAAATTTTTATCTATGTCATTACACATAACCAACTACAAAAACCCTTTTTGGGATTCTGCTTTGAAGGGGTAACCCATGACCATTAGGGTTACATAATTTTTAAAAAATGGTACTATTGTTTTGCAGTAGAATATGTTTGGGGAACTGTTAGCATTAAATGTTTGAATATGCAATATGATTTTATGGACGGGGCCCAAGTAAAATTTTTTAAATAATTAACCCCTGTTATAAATTTTGAATTTGGGGGGAATAAATAAAATTTTTAAAAGAAAACCCACATTGAATCAAAGCAATAAAAAAGATTCACAGGTTTTTATTTAAATTTTACTACTTTTCCAAAACCCACAAAAATTATTTTTATTTCTTCGTGCATTTATCTATAGACAAAAAATTTGGGAATTTTCCCTTTTTCTTTTTGGAATAATTTTGGTTTATTTTTCATACTGAACTCAAAAATTTGTCTTCTTTTTTGTGACGACTGTCAAAAAAGGGGCAAGTTTACAAAATAAGTTTTTTGACAATTATTAATCTTTTAAAACCCTTTTTTGGAAATTTTTTAAAAGAATTTTTTAAACTTATTAATTAAGTTATAGGGAAAAAAAGTTTTAAAAAAGTTTCCACAAAAAAATTTTTTAAAAGGGGTTTTCAACAATTTCAATACGCTTTTTTTTATGATTCCTTTCAATTTCCAGTATTGGAAAAAAATCAAAATTAAAAGGGAAAAGAAATTACAGAATGATAAATTTGTAAAAATTGAACATAATATATTTCAAAATATTTTTACTTTTAGATATTGACATTTAAATATTTAAATTTAAAAATACTTAACTTACTAAATTTAATGAATATTTTTTTTTTATTAATAATTGATCTGCATTGTTTTAAAATTTGATTTATCACAGTACTTTCATATTATCAACCTTTTTTTAACATTTATATGAAACAGAAACACATGAAATTGCCAATTCAGCTCACACAACACATACAAAATTTGGGGTTTTCCAACGGAAGGGTTTTCTTGAACATTGGCGAAAATTCCCAAAAATGAAGTACCAATTTACCTTTAACCCCAAAATAGTGCAGAAAGGCAGTGGCATAACAAAGAACATTTTGGGGCCCCCCCGCAAAATCGAGTTTTGCCCCCCAAAATGGATTTTTTCAAAAAGGGAGGTCTTAGTGACTGTTGGGCTTTTGGGGCCTCTAGGACCCCGGGCACCCCACCCAAAATGGGGGGGGTATGTTACGTCACTGCAGAAAGGGTTTCTTTCATGACCATTTAAAAATTTGCTTTGATTAAAAAATTTGTGAATTTTTTAAAAAAACTTATTAATCTGGTATTTTTATAATAAACTTTAAACTCAGTCAAAGTAAATTTTTTAAATTTTTTTATATTGATCTTATGGTTTTTTAACACACCTATAATGTGACCATAGTGTTTTGTTTATTTGGATGAAAATAAATGAGATATATATATAAGATTTTTTTTATATTTAACCTGATTAAGTACATTTTACGCTTTTATTTATTTTATCCGTGATTACCTATATGTTTACTTCAGGGGTTTACGGGATCATATGTGAGATTACGTTTTTTCCCCCTTTTAGGTCCCTTTTGATCATACTGGGGTTTTTTTGGATTTTGGGGAAAGATTATAAAACATAAACTTTGGCAAAGAATTTATATGAATTTTGAAAAGGAGTTAGGCTTAACAGCGAAAATAAACTGGTTCTGAACGGCTTACAGGAAGAGAAAATTTAGATACTTACGTATTTTTACAACAATGCCCCAACCCTTCAAAAAATGGGTGGCAACCCCCGTTTTTTCCCTATGTTGTTAAAAGCTCAAATTTCAAACCATTTGCTTCATTTTATACAATCTCCCCCAAAACAGTTGCGATAATAGAAAATACCAAAAATTAAAACCCGCTTTTTGGGACAAAAACTTCTGTTTTGCAGGTATGTTGTACATGAACAGAAACCCCCAAGAAATTTGCCCCCCAAATGTAATTTCCGTTTTATCGTATAACATAGTGCAGAAAGGGAAATTTGGAAAAGGGGGCATTTGGGGCCCCCCTGCAAAGTCGGGGTTTTGGGCCCGGGTTGGTTTTTCAAAAGGTAGGTACTCGGCGGCTGTCCGGCTTTGGGCCTCCAGGACCCAGGGCACCCCGCAATATGTAGATGTATGCTACGCCACTGCAGAAAAGCTTTACTTTCTTGAACATAATACTTTTCTTTGATTGAAAGCTATTGAGATATTTCTAAAAAATCTTATTAATATGATATTAATATTATTATTATTATATATATAATAAACACACACACACAAGCCCAGTCAAAGTAAGTTTTAATTTACAACATATTGATCTTCTGCCTTATAACTCACCTTTAATGTGACCATAGTGTTTTGTTTATTTTGATGAATGAGATATACATCAGATTCTTGATATTTAACCCTATTAAGTATTTATCTGTTCCCCAGGACCATGATTACATACATGTGATCACTTCAGGGAACACGGTATGATATGCAAGATTACGTTTTTCCCTTTCTGAGTCCTGGGATCATATTGGTGTTCCCTGTATTTTATTACAGCAAAGATTTTATAAGAATTTACATACAGGAAGCACCATAATAATAAAACAAGTAATTCTTTTATAGATATTGCATTTTTTCAGGTAGACCAAGATTTCTGGGTTTCTATTTCTACTGCATTAGTTGCAAAAATATACTTATTGACATAAATATTTTTTTAACAGATTAAAGCATAGATGAAAAAAGTTTCTTCTTTTTAGATATAATGGGACGTTGAAAACTAATTCGTAAAGCTGGCGCTCGAATGTTTCAGTGGGAATAAAAGTGAAAGACTTGTATCTCAGAAAATTATCATAATATTTATTCATATTCAATTATACTTGCCCGCTATTAATATCAAGTTTCTTCCATGGAATTACAAAAGCAGAAAAACAAGATAGGTAGTAGAAAGCATCTTTAAGACTTTTTTTTTACATTTCAGGTTGGAGGGGAAAGGAGGCAGCTTGTCGTTTTTGAGTATTGAAATTAATGTTCTAATTTGATATTGGTACACCAGTGGTTCTCGAACTTTCACTCCTGGCGACCCGATTTTCAATCATAATTTTTATCGCCCCCCCTAAGCAATAATAATGTATTGAATGCAATAATATAACGCACTTTAGCGCTAAAGCTACAATACATATAATTATAAACCGTACAAATTAACAAGATAAGTATTAAATTTTGTATATGTGTTACTTTTAAGTAATATATATTTTTATTTTACTTTTTTGTTTGATTCACTATAAAAGCGTGTTTTTAGTTTGTTTTTAAACTATAATTTATTTTATTATTATTTTTGTGCTATACGCGATAAAAATCACAATTCCAGTGAATAATTTAATTAAGAGAAAATATACTTACCTACTTTCAAGGACTTTTCAATTTTTCTTTGATAATTTGAGAAAAATTCCTATAAAAATAAAGAAAATTTTCCAAATGTGCGTGCCCTTAATAAAGGACATAAATCACAGACACTTTTTGCTAACAATACAGGAACGTTATTTTCTAGCAAAACTGTCATATTTTGTTCAAGTTATTGTAGTTTTGCTGCCGTTTGATGATCTACAAATAGCATTTTGAACTTTTTCTTTCTTGTGTCTTTTTGACAAAGCGAAGTGCTATATTTATGGCTTCACAGAGTTCTCTAACCAGCATTTGAAAATTTCAATTCAACTCAAACGTTTCATGTCTATCGATTTTCTCATATTTACTTTCGCTATCTTGATTAATATGCATTATTTCAGCAGGTTCTTCAATTGCTTGATCAGTTTCAACTTCCTTCAATAGAGATCACAGATGCCGATTTTTTTTTTTAATATTCTGCTCATTTACATTTATAAACCATAAAAGTACATCTTGGCCAAATAATCCTTTAAAGTGCTCAATATGCTTATCCATATATCATAAAACTCATTCACATGGGGAAAAAAGCAACAGAAAAATATTATTTACAACTTTCCTAAAAGAAAAAGAAACGGAGTGAACCATACCAGTAGTTTGAAAGTCAAATATATGATAATCAAAAGTAGTATTTTAAGGGTTAAAAGAAAAGTAATAAAAAAAATCTCTCATCGGGGAATTACAGCAAAGCAAACAAAATGTCTTTTATTATTTGGTTTTTGGATCAATGATAGCTAATGAGCGTTTGAAGTAGAATCTTATTTTTGATGATCACCAGATGATGTATATAAATTATATCAGTGTAAATATGTATGTTTTATTATGTCAGAAAGCATTTTGTTTTATTTCATTCCAAAAAATTATTTTTTTAAACCTTTTATTTTCAATATGCTCGCATCCCCCTCGCTGGGTTATAGCACCCCCCAGGGGGCGATCCCCACAGTTTGAGAAACGCTGCGGTACCCTACGTACCAAGTGTTGTTGTTGACAATTGTCAAGTTAGGCGATAACATTACAATATGGTTACCAATACCTTTAAATTTGGTTTTGTGGTTGCCATCTATTGTTTTTTCTTTTATTATACTTTTTAATTTTATTCTGATTTGTAATTTTATTTTATTATGTATATTATTATATAGTATATTAAAATGAATTTTTTACTGATTTATGTATTTATGGAAATATCCTTATTAATTTCATACAATTTTAAGTAGATTTTTTTCACAAACAAACATTTCCATGCTTCCCGTTGTCTAGATTGCAGTTTTAGTCTTCTGTCATTTATTCATAAATGGACATTTCAAATATTATTGGTGTTTACTAAATCTTTTATTAAAAGAATATTAGGGCTCCACTTTCAATTTTTATGGACTAAAAGGATTACTAAATTTGCACTTTGTTTTCTAATAATCTTTTTTTTTCAAAAGAAAATTCTTATTCTAGATTGAGATTTTGCTTATTTTGGCCATTATGAAATGTGATACGCATGGCAGTAAAATGAAAATAGTTTACAGGTAGGTTAATTAATTTGACAGCTATATATTTTATTGTGTGTGTGTGTGTGTGTGCAGATGTTTACAATGTAAATTTGCATGGCCACGAGAGCAAATCTATCGGAAGTAATTCTTTTTTCACCGGCAGCAAAAAAATCGTAATTTTACTTTAACTTTATTTTTAATTAATGCATTTTTAAATATTTCTCGGTCAAAATTCCCAAGTAAAACTTGGAATTTTTGGATTTATTGAAAATTATTCGAATTATTTTCAATATATTCAAATCCCACGAATATATATAAAAAACATTTAAAGAATCGGATTTATAACATTTCACCATTAATCTTTTCACATCCTGATATTGATTTCTTTTTTTGGTTTAAATTTTTTTTAGTTTTTAACAGTTATTATTTTTTCATTTTTCTTCTGTTTCTTTTCCCGTTATTTCTAAATACCTTGTGTTCTATTTCTTTAAATCCTGGTACTTATATTTTTCTTCAATAATAGCACTTACATTTTTGCTTTTTTTAAATTAATATAATTCCTCTTTTGTCAGGAATTGACTATTCTTTTAAATTACATGTTGAGTTCTTAGTGTGAGACCACCTTTTCTTGGATTGAAAACTATTAGATTCCAAAATCTTATTTGCAGTGATTTCAAAACCGCGCCTAAAAGACGTTTTGTGCGTAAAGAAATAATAACAAATTAGCTTCCTGTATGTATATATTGTTCCAACAAGGGTATTTTTTGAACAGTAGTTTTTATAAACGTTAACTTCAGCAAATCGTGGTAGCCATGGTAGCTTAATGGTCAAGGTAACAGACTCGTGGCTGGTATGTCATGAGTTCGAATCTGTCGAGAGCTCAAACGTCCTGCTGGTGTGGTAGTTAGGAGAGGAGGGGTGCCAGCACAGGTGTCGTCCTCATCACTTGACCATGGTTCAAGATTACGAGGTCTGTCGGGAAAGCTCTTGTGTAGCTGAACAGTTTTACGTTAATACTCTCTCACTCAGCAAGACATGTCTTCATTTGTATTAGTTAAAAAAATGTATTTTTTAAAACCTTTTACCTTGTTTCTGAATTATAAATGCTTTATTTTTAATTTGCATTAGTTTCATTTCTATTTGCAAGCTAAATTTTCATTTTTGATATTGCAATTCATAATTTATTTTAAATTTTGCGCATAGTTCTGATTTTTTCTTTTTTTATAGATAAAAATAATTTTCAAATTTCATACATTTTACACTTTCTGCCAAAGACCATTTGATTCTCATTGCAGTCTTTGTCGTCATATTCAAAACAGTCATACGAGGGAGCATGGTACTACATTTGTTATGCTAAATTTTGTAAATTATCGTTTAGAATACTTTATAATTACGAACAACATTTGTGGAGATTTTACTCTAATGAGGAAACTTTTAAGATTCCTCTCAGAACCAGCTATCTATACATTTTTCAGTATATAATTTAGATGACTCATGTGTCCTAACATGTAATGTTAGTAATGAATTAACACTGTTTGAAAGACATTTTCACTTATATTTAGTAAGACATGCTATTGGTGTGATAAAAATAAAAAAAATCTGTTTAATTATATGTTCCTTTACACATTAGAACTTTCTATATTTAAAATGATAATTTGATCTACATTACATTAAAACATAAACTAAGCTATGCTAATACAAATAAGAATGGAGTTGACTATAATATGGATTATATAGAGAGATAGTTTTTATTAAATAAATTCAATAAAAAGTAACTCTCTTTATGGATGAAGGTATTAAAAGTTGTTTTAAAAAAAAAATCACACACATTTCATATATCCTTTTTGTTGTTAATTGGATATGTATGTGTGCAATTTCCCGAATAAATATTTCAAAGATATGATTTGTTTTATTTTTCTTGTTTACAGTGAATCAATTAAAAAAATGCTGTACACTAGTAAAATGGCTAGATTATGGTTCGACAGGTCCTTAGATGTTATTTTTTCTTCTAAATGGGCGCTGAAAACATGTCTAAAAAATCTTTCCAGTTGGTTAAAAATTTGTGCATTTTAAATGTTTTGTAAATGTAAAAATCTACTGTTTTAGTTCAGTCGTGAGGTTACGAAAGACATTAGACACTTTTCCCAATCTGGTTGGGAATCTCACATAGCTGCACTTACGACAGAGACAGGCACTCTTTGGAGGAAAATTTCCCTATTCAAAAAACCGCTTCAAAAACATTCCTCCCCTATAAAGGGCAATAACTTGGCAGTGTAGCAAATCACCCTCTGGAGAAGGCGGAAGTGATTGCCGACAGCCTTCAAAAGCAATTCGAACACAACACTAAAGCTGAAAACGCGAACGTTTTACAGCTCATCCACAAAGGAAAATTAAAAGACCTGGACGCTCCTACCCGTCTAGATTCCAGAAAACAACGCCAGGGGAAAAGTGGCTATGAATAAGCTTAAGATCAAAAAATCTCCTGGATTGGATTTAATTACAAATCGCATCCTTAAAAATCTTCCCGTCAAATTCGTTCTTTTTATTGTCATGCTGTTCAATCTATTAATGAGAACTATCATTTCCATAAGAATTGGAAGACTGCCATGGTGGTCCCCATACTTAAACCCAATTCTGATGATACTCGACCTCAAAATTGCCGTCCAATTTCAGTACTTAGTAGCTTGAGCAAAGCGTACAATCTGTTCTTTGAATCGCCTTAATCAGCACTGCATAGCCAGGAATATTATTATTCCTGAACAGCATGGCTTTGCCACACACAGAGCTACACAGTAACCCAGTTACTAAGAGTTACTGAGCTGATTCATCACGGCTTTCAAAATAACCAGGCCACGGGTATGCCTTTGTGGACATAACCAAAGCTCTGACAAAATTTGGCATGATGGTTTGCTATCCAAGATGATGCGACTTCGGGTTTCGGACCAACTCATCAAAATTTTGCACTCCTACCTAAACTCCCGTGAATTTAGGGTAAGAGTTGAAACAGTCTCCACCCCGCGTCCACCCCTCAGTGGGGTACCACAAGGATCTTTATTAGGCCTGCCTTTAATCTATACATCAACGACATTCCTAAGGCTGCCGAAGTCCACTTAGCGATGCCGTGCGCGGACGACACTGCCATTTTACCCAAAACATTTATAACCGCAGTGTCATTGAGCGGCGGCTACAAAATTCGCGTCATTCGGACTCTAAAACCCGGCTTAACGACTGGAAAGTAAAAGGTTAATGCATATAAAACCGCATGCTTCCTCTTCACGAGACACGGTATCGGAAAACCTCCCGCATGTCAACATTTTTATCAGCCTGTCCCCTGGCTACTGAATTTAAGTACCTAGGCTTAATACTCTGACACCAAATTAAAATTTTCTAAACACATCCGTTCCGCCCACCAAAAGGCGGCTGGAATGAGAACCACCAAATCGCTTGATTTCTCCCAAGAGCAAGCCTGCATTAAGGCACGTTCTATTATATTAAAGCCATTCTTCGCCCCCATCATCATGATGTACCTTTTCTCCCACCCGGGCAGGCGAAGTTACTTCACCTGAAAAGATTGCACACTTTTTCAAAAACATTCAACTGCGTAGAGCAGCAAACGCACCTTTGGTTTGTCAGAACGAAGTCTTGCATAAAGATCTACCGTTCTGCTTCTTGATTTCATGAAAAATAATCAGAAAATTTCTTCAACCGGTTACCACAGATTTCAAATGAATCTATCAGAGAAATCCCGGCTTACGACAACTCTATTCCTAACTCTTCTAAGTACAGACCTAGAGCAAAGTTCTAATCAATTGCATCAACACTTCCCAGCTCTGAAAAGGATGAGAATGTCTTGATTTAAATTAAAAAATATTAGCTTTATTGTTATACTAGTTGTTTTCTTTGCAAGACTTCACTCACCTAATCACTATCCCCCCCACACCCATGCAAGTTTTTGATCGTGTTTAGTGTGGCAACTTCACCCCTCATGATCTTGTATATTTCAAACTCCTCCTGTACATTTTCTAATTTTCTTCCAAGTGGTTATTTAAAACTGCTCTTCAATAACCGCACGCAGTTATCTTAGAGGTAACGCGTAACGACTTTAAAAAATTATTCTTTAACTTGTTATTAAATAAAATGTATCCCCTCTCTCCTAATGTTCCGGCTCTGAAAGATGCGGCAGACGGTTGAAAGACGGCTTGCTGTCATGGGAGACGTGACGTACTTTCTTGTTTTCCTGGGCGAAAGCGAAACAGAAATTCAAATCAACTGGGAGAGTGGTTTCCCACCCACCCCCTCCACCAGCGTCGTTGGGTGCTGCATTTAATGTGGACTGCTTTCTATTTTATACATGTAACTCAACAAATTTTTCTCTGTTCAATTCTTATTATGATGAAAGTGGATAATAGAGCTTCTTTCTCTAAGGTTTCACGTAAATGTATAACCGTTACCGTTACCGTACTGTTTTAGTTGTTTTTACATTTTCTAAGGACTAAAACTTTTTAAATATTTTAATTTTTGATTTAAAAAAAAACATTAACTTAAAAACTACAATATTTGTTTTCTTTGGTGATAGAGTATAAAATCAGTTAATATAAAAGTGAGCTTGATTTGTAACATATATTAAAATGCATTTTTATTTCCATCTGGATGGATTAAAAGGGAGTCCCAGTAGCTCGGTTGATGAGTGTTGAGAGCCGAGGTTGTGTATGTATCGATTTTTAAACAAAGCAATTGATAAAAAACAATACTTACTCACCTGGGGGCCTAATGAGATTTATTTTAGTCGGGTTTCTAAGTTTTAGAAGTTTTTTTTTCTTTTCATGTTACATAATATGTAAAGAAACTATTCCTTTATTACTTTGTGTTTAGAAATTTTTAATATGAAAAGTCTGTTATTCATCGTAATGTTTCCAAGACACTTCTTAGTGAATAATGTTTCCAAGATATTTATTGAAAGACTGATTTTAAATAAAAGCTAATTTTCTGTTTGTATAGGATTTTAAAGAGACAATGTATTGCTTCTAGAAATATAAATATAACTTTTAATGAGCCAAATTGCTTACACATTTGTTTAAATATTGCATCGAATCTATTTTTGTTATTTTCAAAGATTTAAATTTAAAGTATAAGTTCAAAAATAATATAGTTTATGATCACATAGCAGTTTCATTTTTAAAACGAAAAATTATATTTTTGTTGGAACTTGCGTATCACCTCAAAAATATCGGCGACATTATATAAAACGAAGTACATGTTTGTTAATTCAGCGCGTACGAGACATGGCGAATTATCTTGAACGTTGGCACTTTTGCGATGATACGCAAGTACTTTTTTGTAACACAATAAATGCAAAAAAGAATTTAGATTTTCGAAGCTAAGTGGCAAAAATATTTAATAGAATGTATATTAAATAATATATAAGATGGAAAAAAATGAAATTTACAACTTAAGAATCACATATTTAGATTCCTTTAAATTTGATTTGATGTATATTTTTATGTTAAAAATTCGTATTGGATACAACAGTATCGAAAATAAATAACATACATACTCATATTTGTGCCATAAATACTCATAAATGAGGGCATTATACACTCATTTAGCTGTTATATTCTCAAATTTGATCCAGTAACAGGTTAAAAAATGAGTATGTGATGTTTACAATTTTGAGTATGTAGTCGTTGCCAAAAATGAGAATGGGCTATTCTCAAATTTGAGTATTTTTGCATCGGAGCTATTTTGAGTATGTGACGTATTCAAAAGTGAGTACTTTGTACTCAGTTCTGAATACCGGTTTTTCGCAGTGCGTCCTTTGGGATTTCATCTCATACTGAATACTTTCTATCCAAACGCGTATTAAAGATACTACAATTGTTAATGCTAATATCTAGAATGATAACAATAAAGCTGCTAATATCCAAAATGAATATTCTATGCCTGCTAAAATAACATTTAACACTTCGTCGGGAGGACTTCTGAATGAATCAAGTTCACCCTGTCTGAGAGGCCACCGACTTATTTTGATCCCCCCCCCTAATCAAATTTAATTCAAAACATCGGTAAAGGAAATCAAACTTACGATAAAGAGCCAGTTGAATGAACAAAATGAAGCTTAAACTAAAACAATCAAAATTATGTTTTTGTTGTCCTCTTAGGTCAGCTGTGCCCGACGGAGGGTTGCAGCATCACCTTATTCAGATACAGAGCTCTACAAGAAATAAGGATCCTGTGTGGATAATATTGAAGAGAGAGATTGCCAGAACAGTTATCTAGGCCCTTGGTACTGTTTGATTTGGTCACGTCATGTACACGACATCACCATCAAGGCATCACCTTTTTGTAATCAAAATCCAACACCGTAATTTTCATACATTGAGAGTCCGTTTTCTATAGCAGCGGATGCGACAAAGATTCCTAATTTGATTTCTTCCATTGAAATCTTGGATCAGGTTAGCAACATTGGAGTGAATTTTCTTGTCTCTGCGAAGTAAGAGGGTCTAAAAAATGGCCTGATAGAAGAATTTCAAGATTCTTAGACTTGTATAAGTTAGTTACTGCTACCGGAGCTTCAACTAGGGGACGACCTTCCTAGCCAACTTTTACGAAAGATGAGAGAACTTATACCAACATTTCCGTCCATCAAAATCTCAAACGCAGCCACAATCTCCATGCATGCAACGGAAACATTGGTTGAACGAACAAGCGACTCACAAAATTTGACGCGCAAACAGATCCAATCCCCGACAGTGAGTGACTTTGAAGTTGATTGGCGCAAGAGCCAATTTCAGCTATACTGCGCCAAACACTGTTTTTAACTCCTAACAGTGTTTAAGATAATAGTTAAAAATTTTAAATATATATAAAGAGATATTAACAAGGTATACCTAAAAGTTAATAATTCATTATATATAAAAACGTATTAAAAATTTATTTATAATTCTTGCACTATAAAAGTGCTGTGAAAGTAAATTTAAAAACATCGAAGATAATATAAAACACGACTTTAAATCTGGACACGATATTTACAGATGGACTTTAAAACATTTAGGTGAATCATTTTTTCCGATTCTTTGACGGCGTCAAGTATTGGTTAAAACTATGTTCCAATATCCACTAGGTATTCATCCAAGTCATAAAGGATCCTATCCTCGTCTTCTGATGTGTAATTTATGGAACTTTTTTTTTTCGGCTTATGTGGTATTTTAATTTCAATGTCGAACTTTGGTTCCGCGTTGTGAGAATTTTCCTAGTTTTTCTACTTTGCTTTAAATTATTTGCAGCTTTAGATACAACGGAAGTTCGACAAGTGGATTTAGCAGAGACAGTGTTAATTAACGTGACACTTGGCTGAATAGCAGCTGTTACAGATGTGGACATCAAGAAGTTTACTCGATTTGATGATGTGAAAACTGCAAAGGAGGAGAAAGAAATTTTTGGTACCGGCTGAAGGAGAGTATATTATTCGTGTAATCCTTTCATCTGTTTGAGTAGTAGTGGATATTGTTGAAGTTTTAGTAGCCTGGGCATATGTTTGAAATATCTGAGTTAATTTTCAGGCTTCTAAGCACAAGATATATTTTTATAAGTTTTAGTTTCTTGTATTTGTTTTTCAGTTTTCCATTTTGAACATTATTTTGAATCAGATGAATGAGGCTGCGAACAATTCACGCATTTCTGCTGCAGATTGCAAATTTGTGGAAGCATGTCCAACAAATGCTCTCCTAGAGCACGTTAATTGTTCACGGCAGGAAGTTTGCGAATGTCCAAACCTTTTGCACTTGAAGCAGTGCAGAGGATTTGGAACGTAAGGTCGTATTTTGCCGTTCAAATATCCAGCTCTAATATTTTTGGGAAGTGTGAGGCTATTGAAAGTTAAAATTAAATGTTGTGTAGGCGTAGTTGTTGCATCCCTTTTAATTATGATTCGTCTAACCTGTGAATAACACCCTGCTCAGAAAATCCTTCGAGGATTTCTGCTTCAGGGGTAGACAACAGATCTGGTTCGGAAATTCCACCTCGACAATAGTTCAACGCTTTGTGTGGACTTACTGTAACAGGAAAATTTAGAAAGGATTTTGCAAGTAAAAATGCTTTTGATTGAGCAGCAGTGATTGTTTCTACGAGTAGATAACCGAATTGCAATATTTTTACAGATTTCAGTTCACCACCAAATCCAATTAGAGCTTAATGTATCGCAAACGGCGATATATAATTTAGACATATTATTGTTCAGTAAAGATATCAATAACAATCTTGTATGAGAAGCAATGTCATCTATCTTAATGTTGGGTAATACAATACCTTTACCCGGGCACAGCGCTTACTTGGAGTACACCCAGAATATAGTGCTACAGCATCAGGGCGAGGATCCAACGGGTAAACCCTCCACCCCTTATCTGCAGCACTAACCCTTATAGCAATGTCTCCGAAAAGATTTATCACGAACCGATTGACAGGAGCGGGCTCACTTCTGCCTCCCGTCAACAGTGAAGCGTAGGCCAAAGGGAACGCGTAGGTATCCCCAGGACACTATTTTCCTCCAATGGTATTATCAAAATAATAATCAAAAAATTTTTTAAAAATTAAATTAAACAAAATGGAAAATGAATACAAAAATAATTGAAAACAGGTACGTTTCGAAATAGTAGTCTGTAGTCTAAAAGCGAAAAGAGGAATAGGGAAATATGAACAAGAAAGAGGGTTGAAAATAGAGAAGAATCACTAAGGACCCTCTAGTTTGTGAAGCCCGTGTTTACTAAAGACAGTAAACCCCTTGGGAAAAGATTCCTGGGGCGCCTCGGGATTGTGACACCCTAAGGAAGGTTGATGGGTCACTCCGACAGAAGGACATCACAAAATGGTATCTATGAAATTGGAAGGTGTCACAATGCGAGGTTGCACGCAGTGCCGGTTTATTCACTAGGCACTTGGGTTGGGCACCCAAGGGCCCCGTGGCCCGGATAAACTGGACTTAACCAGATTTTCTGGTTATAAATTTCGATCCGCTGGTACCAAGAGGGCCCGTAGATCTTCTGCGCTGAGGGCCCGAAATGAGCTTAAGCCGGTACTGGTTGCACGATCTCAAATTCATAAGTTTTATCTATAGAAATAGTTATATTTTCTATAGATATTTGAGAAAGGAATTCCTACTTCAGCATAAAAAATATGTCAGCTTATCAGTTTTTAAACCCACATAAATATGTTATTTTTTTAGATGTAGGCTGACTGTATATTTGATTGCATATTTCACAGAAAAAATATTTCCAAAAATTTTTTCTTGATGATGAACAGTAGAGGCATAAATATTAGCGAAACACACAAGTATTTCATTTAAGTTATTTATTTTATTTTCAAAACGTCGATTCCAAAAAGTACTTTTTAAAGAGCACAGATGTTATACCTTCATTAACACTATGCGTTTGAATAACAAAACAGAAAAAAAAACATTTTAAGTTAATATAATTCCAGAGATATTAAAAATTAAAGCTTTATTGTTCTAATTTATCCAATTGTGAAAATAATCATCTTTTTGGAGTACTTTCATTTTATAAGTTTAATTTCTTTGAAGCCAAAGTTAAAAGAAATTCTTGGTAAGTTTGTGGGCATTTATTTTACCCTCCCATGCTAATTTTAATAACAAAAAATACATAAAAAAATTAATTTTCAAACTAAGTTTAAGTAGTTTTGAAAAATATTTTCTGTACGTAACGAAGGTAATCAGAAAAAATTATTAAATATGAAATTAATTACATTTGATAATTTCTAAACAGCGGGTAAATAATTGGTTTTGAAGAATAAATCTTTCTTTTCAAACTGCATTTTTTCTGTAAGATAAGAAAATATTTTTTTTACGTATACAATGTTATCTGAGGTTGCAAAATTAGTAAAATGTTCTTTCGAAATGTAAGAATTTGTTTTTAGACGTGTAAACAAAATTTATTTGATTTAAAAATATTAAATTAAATTACTTAATTAAAATGAATTTAGAGACAAAACAATTGTGCTATTTCAAATAAATTTGTTTTAAAAAGTTGTTTTACAAATCAAATTCAAATTTAACTTTATGAAAAGTAAACGAAAATAAGCAACAAAATTTGTTCGAATTGGCATCCTCATCTCATTCAGTTACAGTTTCAATGGCTGTCAGAAAATAAAATCTAACAAAATACTCGGATAGAACGTAATAACTGTAATTGTTTACCGTCTTGGATGAGGATCCCCCACGACATTCTGCAGAAACTCTTTTAAAAGCCCATTAGCAAGCGAAACAGAACGGATATTAAGAAGATCCCAAAGAGAATTCGCAAACTAAAATCTATTTTAATTAGGCTTAAGAAATGCAAATTAAGCGCTCTTGGCATTCTCACACGCAAACCAAAGAAGTAACGACTGGATAAATGCGCATGCTTAAATTCTCCACGATCCATTTCTCGATTAAACAGGGTTTGGGTTGAACCATTTCACAAGAGGTTTTAAAAAAGAAATACAACTATATGTATACATAAATGAAGAAAAAAGACAGGGAGAACTGGAAGAAAATATAATAGGATACATTATTTGATTGTTAATTAACTTTGAAGCTATTGGCAACGCTCCCTATTTGAGCTTACATGTCACTCCAGAGAGGAGAAAATAATATGAAACAATATAAAAATATGAAATGGATGAAAGATTCTCTTAAAATAAAATCTCAAATCTATTTTTTTTAGTTAAAAGGAATACTTAGAAATCAATATTTAAAATTTTAGCAACTTAACATTAATGATTTTTATCCCCCCGAATACAATTCATGGAGCCTTCGTGTGACCGCGCAGCCGAGTAATTAAGGTCTCGGATTCTGGGTTGGAGCCTCTCGTTGATGTCATGTGGAAGTTAAGAGAGGAGGGCTCCTCCTCGTCCCTTGTCCATGGTTTAAAAGCCATTGCCAATAGTCCTCGTGCAGCGTTTAGTGCGACACTAATAGAACTCTTCCTCGAACCTCATTAAATCTTTTTTCAGAGACTTAAACGGAAGTTTTTATAAAAACTAAGCCGTTTACAAAATAATCTTCATTTTTTTTTCGGATTCCTGGGCAGGCGCAAAAGAATTCAGTTCTCACTTCCCATTTGCTGGTAAACACAGACTAGTGTTTGACATCGTAAATGGAGTGTTTTTTATTCCCTCTCCTTTTTTTCTTCTGTGAGTGCGTTTTCCAAAAACAAAAAAAAAAGGTATCTGATTTTAGATGTCACCCGTATGGCTGTTTTTATTGTTGTTTTCCTCGGAGGTGTTGTAATGGGCGACATTAGTCAAGGGGCTGCGATAGGGGGGGGGGGAGCCTTTAATGCCTTTTTCGTGTTTTCCGATCACTCGTCAAGAGATAAATTCCACTTCTTGCGCCACTCGAAGGTGTCATCGCTGTTTAAGTGTGGAACGGAGCCAGAAGCAAAACCCATTAATTGACGAATAGGGTTCCGTGCAATATTTCATCCATTGTAGCCTGAAAGTAGATGGGAAAAACAGCAACTTTTCGATGCATAATGTCGGTTTCCTTTAAAAAAACGAAAACTGTAATTTGTTTGACTTCATTTCACTTAAAATGACGTATTTACTTTACACATTAATTTATTTCGATTTCTGCCACAGTCATTTCCCGAACTAAGAGCCAGGCCTTCAGGGGTTTACTGCAAATCGGGAGAACTTTAACCAGAATGCCTTTTTCCTAATACAGGATATTCATATAGATAAAAAATATATATATACGTACAAATAATCTTTGATAGCACAACATTAAATTTTATCCACTTATATTGAAATTCGAACAAGATCATTTTGTAAAATTGAGCACCTTATTTCTAAAATTGAGAAAGGTTGTTGGAGAGGTGCTGTTTACAGTGGTGTACACAAAGGTGGGGCTTAGGGAATCGACCCCCTCCCCATAGACCAACAGGTTATTAATTTTTACCATAGAAACTACTCATCAGCGCTGTCTCATCTATGTGTTTTTAAGAATGTACATTCCCCCAATAAAAGAATTCTGTGAACGCTATTGGCTATTTATACTGCTTTCCCGAAGGGGATCCTAAAAACACAAAATTTGCATAACAGTGTCAATTTGTGTTTCTTAAGAATAAAATCAAGAACAATTTATTCCCATTGAGATATTTCCAAACTGCAGACAAAATAAACACACTGACGAAAAGGATGCGACCATAATTTTTCGTACATTACAAATGAAACAAAACATGCGTAGTTCGGTGCCCATTTGCAGGCAATCAGCATGCGTAATTATTTTTTTCTTGCCAGATTTAAAATTTATGTAGCATTTGTCAATTCTCAGTGACTTGAAAATGTCGCTAGAATAAGGATTTGAATTCCATCCAGAGAGGGCATGGTGCAGAATGCAACAAATCATTAGCAAACCACTCTCAAAAGAGGCGCTTCTTTGGAAGTGATTGATTGTTTATTAACATTGCACTCATAACCAACAAGAGGACTATTTGCATACGGACCTGAATAAATGTGAAACATGGTCCACCGAAGGGGACAATCTTGAACAGCACCTTGTTCTCCAAATCTCTACATCACGTCATGTGACCTTGGACAGAATATGACGTTCCTCTACACGATAAGTCTTAAGTGGCTTGATTTCGGAGAGCGTGGTGCCAGCTCAGGTGCCGTCTTCGTTACTTGACTCAAGTAGAATATTACGAGATCCATCATCTATTGCCCTCGTTGTCCATTGCAGCTTCGAAATTGAATATTAATAAAAATATATCATAATTAGCGATATGATTGGATATTTTTAACGTTCCCACAATGCATGGAAAATTGCTGAGGGACCTTGGAATTTTTGGAAGCTCGGAATCTTCGGAAGTTTGGAAGCAGCGGTTTGAAGAGCACCGAAGAACTCGAAAAACTAGCAGGGGACGACGGAAGGTGGCGTCAGCACGCGACCATCGACACCTGCTCCGCATGGAGTGAATGACCGTACAGCTTCCTCCAGGCAGTTGGCAGCACGTTGGTCTACTGCTACAGGTGTACAAATGTCGGCTTCTTCAATTCGTCGAATTCTGCTGCACCGTGGATTGCATGCAAAGGTGCCTTTATACAGAATCCCCCCACACGGCAAACCATCGACGGCTGCGTCTGCAATGGACTCATGAGCACAGAACCTTGCAAGCTGATTGGAATCAAGTTATTTTTTCAAAAGAATCATGCTTCAATTCATGTTAGACGCTATGCCGGTAAACGCTGCCTTCCAGAGTGCGTTATCGAGTGAGTGAATATTAACGTCGCACTGTTCAGCTACACGCGGGCTTTTGACGACAGACCTCGTAATTTTCAACCATGGTAAAGTGACGAGGACAACATCTGAGCTGTCAACCCCCTCTCCTAACTACCACATCACACCAACGGGAGGACGTTTAAGTTCTCGACAGATTTAACGTGCATCACTTCCCTACACAACCGGTCTTTAGTGGTACTGGGCTCGAACTCATGACATGCCTGCCATAATCCGATACCTTGACCACAGGGCTACCGCAGTCCTGGGTGCGTTAACGGATAATATAGTGGCCTAACACCCAGAGTTATGGCTTAGGGCGCAATTTCGTATCATGGACGATCTAATTTGCCACGAATTGAGGGTAATCTCAATAGCAACATGTACGTTCGTAAAGTGCTACAGCCTGAAGTCGTACCCTTCCTTCAAGGCATCCCTGGAGCTATCTTTCAACAGGATAATGCACGCCCACATATTGCGAAGACTGTTCGAGACTTCTGTTCAGCCCAACACATGCAACTTCTTCCTTAGCCTGCTTATTCGCCAGATATACCGCCTATTGTGCACGTGTGGGATTTGATTGGTCGGCGTCTTGCTCGTGATCCGCGTCCTGCAGCTTCAAAAGACGAACTTTTGCTGCGCATACAAGCAAC
>BMAV01019113.1:118539-137536 GCA_019973955.1 Trichonephila inaurata madagascariensis
TCTTTTATTTTACTCATCTCCCAGCAGATGGTATCACATTATGGACATTTTCTGTGTCAACGCCTTCTCTTTTCGTTCGCTGTTCAGCGACACTCCTTCCTGTCATCACTACACGATTCAGCACTGTTTGTCCTTCCCCTTTATTTTAACATCATGTACCACGAGCACCACGGCATTTATTGCTTTTATTCTCCATTTTATCTTTTTATCTTCCAAATTCTGTGTCTACTTTCTGATTTCGTTCCTCAAAAGAAAGGACGAATTAGAGATGAGCACAGATTTCTGCCACCTCCCTCCGGGATGGTGCCTCATTAAATATGCTCCATACTTGCCGATTAAATTGTTTCTTGCTCTCTCACCGGTAGTATGTCCTCAGCTACAGGTGAGAAGCTTTCTTTTAGAACGGCTCTGAGCTGTTGTTAATAATTTTGACAGCATCTTTTAAATTTTATGGAACTTTCAATTAATCATTTTCTTTTTTCTTATTAATTATGATGAGAGGGTAATACCGATTTTTGGTAAGGTACCTCGTATTTTGAAGCCGTGGACACTAATATCGGTGATTACCCTTTTGCGTTATAAAATTGTTGCCAAAAAATATAGTTGACTTGACAAGGGCAAAAATTACCCGATTTCTTTTCAGAATAAAGTGAAGAAAAATATAATACAACTTTAGGACACATATACTTCATCTGGAGCAAGGTAGAAAAAAATAACCTTCATGGTGGAGATTTCAAATTATAACTCCAAGGATCGCTTGCTTTTGACACCTTAAATCTTCTTCAAGGATGATGCTCTTCCAATAAGACTTTCGGGCAAATCATGATCCTTCTCTTTTCATCTCTCCTTCATGAAATCTTTTTCCTCTGTTCTCTGTGTCATTGATGATTTCCGGTTTCAAAGGTTATATTGATTTCTTTAGGGCTCTTTCAACTGCCTCATAGTTGATGTGTCGATGCGAGCTCCCTACTCCTTCCTGCCTAAGTGATTGGTAGGATGCAGTCTTCCCCTCAATTGATAACTTAAAGGTAAACTTTTTGCCTGTGACTGACACCGATGCGTAAACTGAATTTCCTCCCGATATTAGCACTTTTAAGCCATCACGTTCTTCTGACCTCCTCTTGAGTAGCCTATTAAGTTCCAGTGACAACTGAGGAGACCTTTTTGATGTATCACCACCTTATTCAGTTTAAATCTGTCGAGCGTATGCTCCTGATCATACGATGACGGCCTCTTAACTGTTCTGTGTGTTGAATTTTGCTCAGAACAGATGTTTTCTTTTGTTCTTCTCTCTCTCTCTACTGAAGATAAAGAAGATTTTACTGGGCGTGCTGGTTTGAGTAGGCGACTTATTACAGAATGTTTCTCGTTAACGTTTGTCACTCTTTGTGTATTCCAAAACTCTGACAGGTCATTACCTGACTGCTTAGATCTAAAAGTATTACCCCTATACTTTGAACTATTTAAAGGACTACGTCTGGGATGGTAGACCTTCACTTAATCCACATTGACTGTCATCTGTCTATCATTCTTCCAAAGGATCACAATATTTATATGGACTCAAATCATTCTATAAGAAATGAATTGAAATTTTGCCACAACCTGATTTGCAGAACTTATAGGATATATCTACAGCGAAATTTCCATCATAATCTTCAATTCTCTCATTCTTTTTATTCTTGTAGTAATACCTTATCCACTTCTTTTGCTGCACCTTTGTATCTGAACCCTGTGACACCTTAACCAACTTCTGAAACCGTGTTATCAGCTTTCTGCTTAAAACAATTATGTTGCAGTTGTTCCTATCCTTTCATGAACTACGCATAGCACAAGTGAATTGGTTGAGGAAATGATCCGAAGATTAATCATTACCAGCGACCATTTGTATGATTCACCCTTTCCGATTGAATGAAGCCCTCTTGATGTTCAAGATGGGAAATAAGTCCTCAAAAACATTCGATAGGGATTGAGGGTCATTATCATTAATTGGAGTTCATTACCAAAATACAGTTGAACCTGTTTTTGTACGGTAGATAGGGACCGCACAAAAAAATATTCAAAAATTTCATAAATTCTTACATAAAACAAACTAATTCATGGAAATACTACAAAAAAATCGCATTTATAAGATATGCCAATTATTTACGAAATTTATGTAAGAGTACTTCCATAACAAAATAAATAGTTAACTATTACACATGGAACATTTTAAAAACATATAGTTTGTCATTGTATATACGGATAAGTTTTCAAAACGCACATTAAAAATTCATTGTTACTCATCGTAATCCAAAGCCTTGTAATGAAAAAGTTCAAAATCGCTTTTGTCACTTGAAGGTACAGTTTTAATTGATTTATTTTTTGGCAGCATAAAGTAAGAGATAAGTTTTTGTGACGAAGGTCGGATGGTCAGCTGCTTGTAAATGTCACGATAACCAGATATACATGATTGAAGCCTTTTTTGGAATTTTATACTCCTTTCTTAAATGGTATGTAATTGTGAAGAAAATGCTTTTCCATTTTGTTGGAAAGCTGGATCCCTGCATGTTTTGATCCGCTCTCAAAGAATTCGGTTCTTCTTGTGCCCGTCTTCATAATCCATCAAATTATTGATAATGTGTCACTGTCATTGAAAGTTTTGTCTTCAATCAAGTGCGGGCTGCTGGAGCGTTGAGAGAAAGCAACTGAATGTACATTGTCCGGAGACTGTTTATAACAAATGAACAGAGAATCTTCAAGTGTCTACATTTCAGTGGCTTAATGTACACCCCCGCATCACGTGGGGGGGGGAGAACTCTGGAGGCCAAAAGCCTGACTTACTCTAAATACGTATTTACCTAATTTATAAAATATTAAAGGCGAAACCTAACTTTAAGGGGGAAGGGGGGTCCTAACATTCTCCGTTACGCCACTATTAAATAGATATAAATCATTACAGTGGCGCCAAAGCCATTGAAATTCATACACCGCATAAAAAAAAGATCGCACATAAATGTGTGTGTGTGAGAATCCAACCGAATTCTTCCAAAAAAGTTAGATTNGGGGGTCCTAACATTCTCCGTTACGCCACTATTAAATAGATATAAATCATTACAGTGGCGCCAATGCCATTGAAATTCATACACCGCATAAAAAAAAGATCGCACATAAATGTGTGTGTGTGAGAATCCAACCGAATTCTTCCAAAAAAGTTAGATTCTCCAGTTAGCGGGGTCTTTATTGGCGTGGTGTCTAGGGGTTTTTTAAGATGTATTGATTAACTTTGTGTGTGTGAAAAGATAAATGACACAATTTGAAGAAAGAATTTTGTTGCAAACTAAATAATTTATTATGAATTTTAGAGGAGCATTTACAGAATGGAATCCCTCGAGGAGGACAGTAGAGATAAGTAAAACTCATTATGCGGTGCTTACCACCTGCCGCTTGAACGGGCGCTGATGCGCAAAAAACGAAGCTTCGCTGTCAAGGAATCAATCGTCAGGGATCAATGAGCAGGCACTCTATTCGCTGTCCTGGTGTCAAGGAGATTTTAAAAGTTTTAAGTTTTAGAAAAAGTTGGTTGCCTGTGTGGGTCGCAGAGAAATAAAGTTAAGAGAAATGAAAAATTAAAAATTCAGAGAATAAAATTTAGCAATTCGAAGAGGTTATTCGCCACGGGGAATGACAGTAAATTAAAATTTAAGGGGATTGTACGGGTCCAAAAGAATTCTTCTGGGCCTCTTTTTACTAATGTTGGGATCATAATTTTCACGATTTAGAATACTTGCATTATTGATGGTTGGGAGATTGTCGAAAAATTTTTTACCTAATTTTTGGATAAAAGTAAGAATTTTAAGGACTTTATGAATTTCTCTATTTTTGGTGAATCTGCAAGCTCTAGTTATGCTTCTAATAAGAGAGTTTTGAGCATTTTCCAAAAGTTTAATATTAGAATTAGCTGCATAGCACCACACAGGCAACCGTAAGTTAAAATGGGCCGCAAGATGGCAGTGTAAAGAAGTACTTTATTGTAAATATTCATATGAGAATTCCGGCAAATTAAGAGGTAAATTGAGCGTAATGCGTTCCGAAGTTTTTCACGCGTGTGTATAATATGTTGTTTCCATGATAAGTTTTTCTCTGGGATAAGTCCTAGGTATTTCGTGCTCTGAGACCAGTGTAGTGGTGTGGAATACAGAGTTGGTGGTGTGCATAGTTTTCTTCTCCTGGTGAAGAGTACTGCAATTGTTTTATCGATATTAATTTTAATTTTCCAGGTGTTGAAAAAGTTTTCGAGAAGGTGTAGGTGTGAATTGAGAGCTTTGGTGATTGTATCGTGATTTTTGTATTTAGCCGGTATGGAGGTGTCGTCCGCATAAATATTAGTCATGGTTAGTGGGGATATCGCTAATATAAATATTGAACAATAACGTTCCAAGTAAACTTCCTTGTGGAACACCGTATTGAATATAAATAGTAGAGGAAAGGGTATTATTGATTTTAACATTGAAAGATCTATTGACTAAATAAGAGTTGATTAAGTGAATTAAAGCAGAGGGGGAAATTGTTAGTAATAAGTTTGTAAATGAGACCACTGAGACCCAGACCCTGTCAAAAACCTTCTGAATGTCTAGAAAGACAGCTCCAGTGAACCTGCCTCTCTGAAATCCAGGAGAGATTTTTTCAGTCAGTCTGAGCAGTGGGTGATTGGTGGAGAGATGCCTGGTGAATCCATATTGATTAGGATTGATAAAATTATTATTGTTAGAAAACGTAGTTAATCTATTGAGAATTATATGCTCAGTTATTTTACTTAAGATACTTAAGAGGGAAATGGGTCTATAACTAGAGGGAGAATGACTGTTTTTACTTGTTTTTTTAATTGGAAACACTATTGCAGTTTCACAGTTGTTTGGAAAGTTAGGGTTAGTAGGGGTGATGGAAAGGGGCGGGGTGAGAGAGAAAAAATTTTAGGGTGTTAGTAATCCTATTATCAAAAAGGTAATCACCATCAGGCCTTTTATTTTCAGAAAAGCTATCTTATAGAGTTATAGCAAGGAGATTCGCTTTCTGTTCATCGCTGTTAGCGATGCCAGAAGATCTATTTAGATTAGGAATAGAAGAACGTTTTTTGCGGAAGAATTTCTGACACTGCCATAGGCTATTGTCTGTTGTGTTGAGAGCTTCTAATCTATTGTTCCAGGATTGTTGAGAAAGTTTTTTAAGTGCTTTTTTTAATTGAGCTTGTAATCTGTAATAATTTGTTCTGTGGATAGGATTTAAAGTTCTATTGTATATCTTTTTCGCTTTCTTTTTAAGATAAATGAGATCTTGGATATAGTTCGGAGTGAAAGTGTGCTTCTTGTTTTCTATTGGTTTAGAGGCTTGGAGGTGGGTGGAGCGTACGGCGGAAGTGAGAAGAGAAATTTTGGATTCCAGCACATTGGGATTTCGAATGCCTGTGAAATCAGACAGACAAACGGAACTTTAAGTTGTTACGAAAATCAGACCAACTGGTGGTAACTGCTCTAGAATTGTCACTGTGAATAGGAGTGGAAAGGGAAACATTTAAAAATACAGGGTTGTGATCCTAGGAAAGCTCCAGAATGGAGTCAATAGAGTAGGGGAAATGAAAATTATTGATGACGGCTATGTCGTAAGTATTAGAAGTCCCGTAGCCGAAGCGGGTGAGGGCTATAGTTAAGTCTAGGAGATCAGTAAAAGTTTTCAATTGCTTTCCTCGAGTGGAATTAACTGAGCTGTTCCACTCATTGTGTGTGGCGTTTAAATCGCCAAAAATCACACAATTACTGTTGATCTGTAGGAGCTGTTCAAAATCTAGAGTGAACAGTCTCGTCCGAGCAAGGCGGAATATACAGAAACAATAGAGATGGGATTTAAATTAGGGGGATCGTAGCCGAGATGTGCTGGAGTGTGTGTGGGGGGTAAATTAAAATGGGAAATATTACGCTTGGTGAGAATTAAAGTACCACCGTACGCGTTCTCGTCCGTGTTGCGAACATTACGGTAACAAATATAATTAACAATGTTAATGTTGTGTTTAGGCCTCAGATGTGTTTCCTGCATCAGAATAAGATCGGGAAAGTACTTCTCTACGAAAATTTTAAATTCCATAATTTTGTTTAAAATGCTGTTTGCATTCCATGAGCAAAGTTTAAGGGCAATCAAATTGTGCTTATTCATCATCATTATCAAGAACTGCCTCTAAAAGGGCTTGCAATTCTTTTTTAGTAAGCTTGGTTTTTTTAGATTGGGGGACGGGGTTATTAAAGGAAAGAGCAGAGACTGTGAGGGCTTGAATAGTTTGTTGAAGGGTTTTAAGTATTAATGCTTGGGGAGAATTATCTTCAACATTAACATTAGTGATAATAGGGGTTTCACCGACAATTTGGTTGGCCTGTTTTTGATAGGATATTGCAGAATTTCTTGTTGTTGCATGTGTCGTCATCTGTTGTGGGTTTTTAGTGTTAGTTGTTGATTTGTTACTAGTGGCCTGCGCGAATGAGATGTTTGGTCGAATTAAACTGTCTACAGCTGTGGAATAGTTATTAGGTGTTGTGTTCGAGCCTTTGCGGGATTGGATAGAGGGGACATTTAGAGAAATTTGCCATGTGTCCGTACACATGACAATTTATGCAATAGGTTTTTTCTACTCTTTTAATAGCGCAGTCGTGAGTCTGATGCGCTTCGCCTCATTTCAAACAGCGGGGAGTGAAGTGGCAATTCTAGGCAGTGTGGTGAAATTTATTGCACGAATAGCATTGTGGGTCACCCCTCTGCCATCGTACCCTTCAACTCTTACCGTTAAATAACAAAGCTGCGTTAGATGAAAATTTTTTAAATTACTCAAGTTACGGGGTAAAGTTATGAGAAAGACTGGTAAGGTTTTCTTGGTGATTCTTCCAACTAGTTGAGTGACTTTGTCTACTGTGTAACCAAGGTCGCGCGACTAAGTTCTCGTGTATTTGTTGTGTTTCTATGTCCTTGGCAGTCCTTTTTGATGACGACTTTGATCGGCTTCTCGTGTTTAGGCTTGATGACAAAAAATTGATATTTAAGTTTTTCAACTGTGTTGTTTAGGAGTCGATAATCGTCAAAGTTATTGGTGTAGAGTTTGATCAGTTCTCCGGTTTTCTTGCTACGGAGAGTGGGGATTATTTCAGTAAGAGTTTTTAGTTGCGCCATGTCATGTTTTTCGATTTTTAGGAAGACCGGAGGTGGGAGAGTGCTAGGTGTATTGGCCTTGTCGTTGTTAGTGTTATTGTCTAATTTAGGTGTGGATGGGTGAAAATTAACTGCATTTTGAGAATGTCCTGCTATATCCGTATCGTTTTCATTTAGTTCACTAAATCTATATTATTTATTTCAATATCAAAGTTTCTAAATTCCAATTGTTGCCTTTTAACTGTTTGTTGTGATGTAGGCGAGGTGAATCCGCTTTCCTTCCTTTTAGAGCTAATCTTCTTGGGGAGTTCAGGGAACTCATCATTTTTAAATTTAATACGAGAGTTTAACGGGGTAAAATGTACTTGACAACCAGGGGTGTTACAGCGAGGAGAAGAGAACCATACTCACTAATCGCTTGCTGTTTTCTCTCATCAAGGTAGGCTTGTCGGACATACAGGTCGGCCAGTTTCGGGTCATCATCAGGGGCGTAGGGAGCGATGGAGTTAATGGTGTGTGTAACATCCCTATGCATGATAGAAAACTTTCTCAGTTCCGCTTGGACCATTTGCAGCTTTTCACAGTTGGTCAGGGTAGGAGTCGAAGACCTAGAGGATGTCAGAGAAGTAGAGGGGGCAAATTCCATATCCGGTTGGTGTTCCATAGTCATATCCGAGTCGTGGACAAGTGGTCAGTAAGGCAAGAAAAGGGAGTAAAAAAAGCTGTACTAAATACAGCTCAGGTCAATAATAGCCGGCGCCCTATCCTTTAAGCTCTGAAAAGAGCTATAGGAACGCCTGATTGAGTTCTATTAAGACCTGGTGTGCAACGTGTAAAATAGTACGGAGCGTTAGATGACGCGACCGTACTCGAGCTCGCGAGAGGAGGGCAATTTTATTTCAAATTTTTTTCCTCTGCCGAAAAAAGGTTGATGTCGGCGTTTTAGTAAGCACGCTAGATGGCGTTGCTGTGGAGTACTGTTTTGATTAAATTGCCGTCCTCTGCAAAGGGATATGATCTAACCTTTTACACATTTTACTTTTATCCTACACAAAAAATCGCACAAAAAGAAAATCGCATAAAAAAAAGACCCCACAAAAACAGGTTCTACTCTATAAAATTTTGATATAATGCATATTAGCTGTTAGTTTGGCCAAGGCTTCCATAAGAGGAACTAGATCCACAAATTTTTGATAAAGTTATCTACTATTCTTGCTAAAATGTGCTTGTATCTTTTAGGTTTTGAATCTGAGTAAGGGTCTCTAACAGATCTAGAGAAATTATCTCATTAGGATAATTAGATTGATCAGGATATTGAGACACGGGCTATTAACGCTCGTTTTTATAATAGTATTTCTGATAAATGTGGCATGTTAAAACATATATCATAGATCATTGTTCTCTTTTACAGAAAATAACAAGTATCATGGATTCTTTCGAATGTCTTCCGCTTGCCAAAATGCCTAGACATTGGATTATTATGGAACTCTTTTAAAATATTCATTGTTAAAATTTTTTAGGTATATACACACGTAATTCATTCTGCAATGACAGATATTTAGTGACCAAATCCCTCAAACCTCTCTATTTATGGTATTTTGCCTTCTGGCTCTTCTAAATACCTGTAAATGCGACTTCACTCAGGATCTGCTCCTCAATCAACTGTTCCATCGAACTCAACACCAAATAATCACACAAGAAATTCATATTCAACCCAATTCTTGCTCGGATTCCTCGGCAGTTTATCCCCACAAACCACATTCTGACTACCTCTCTCATAGAATATTATACTCAGCTCTAACTTGAGTATGCCAAAAGCACTATTCTTCTTCTCGAAAGATTCTTCCCACATGCGTCCATTTCATCAAAGCTGCATAACTTGTAATAATCCTAATGGGCAAGTGGCCAAATTACGCCCAAAACTTTTGAAATGTCCTGAACTCTACCAAATGCACTCTACAACAATACAATTCAGCATTCTTCCTTTTCAGAACATACAATAGTTCATTGATCTCAACATGCCTTATACTTTTCGAGATTAAGCGTCACATCAGCAGTTTGTAACACCTAAAAACTATCCTCAAAGGCTGAAGTTGTTGAAACGACTGAGAGTCAATATATATTATTACATTTTCCATATAAACGCAAACATTCTTATTCTGGGTTTTAATATTATGTAGATACTTAACATCTGGAAATTTGGAAATCGCTTTTAACTTGCGATAGTCAATTACAAAGCGCTTCCGGAGATTCTGCTAATTTGTCATTTTATTTTTCCTGCAAAGTAAAACTAGATAACCGTATGAGGACGGTATGAATATACAATATAGTTCCATCCTCTAGCATCTTTTATTTACATGGCAATCTATTTTTTTTTCTTGTTTCTTCTATCATATCTATACGCCCTTAACGCCATAAGTGTATAATTATCTTTATCAATCTCCTGATGCAATACATGTATGAGTTCGCTTTTGAGAAGAAAGCCTCCTAGATTGCTCAAAATATCCAGCTGGCCCCTTTTCTCTAGACTCGTTTGGGATGAATCAATCTCTACCAACCCTACTCCTTATTCTAGAATCCGGACTTGGTAAAGTTTATCTATGAAAATCAAGATAAATCTTAGTTGCTTTCATAAAATCGATCCACAACACATATAAATGCTACATCCCCTCTGTCACATGCAACTACCAGTTACACTCAAATCCTTACTTTCAACTCTATAATCCCTAAAGTAACATATTTCGCACCCTGAGTTATGACAACTCTCAAGTAGAGATGCGAATCTACATCTGCCAATTATAAAAGGACCACGAAAAATTCGTGACAAGCCAGCCACGATCCAATCGCTTGACCACTAGGCTACCACGGCCACTTTTTCTACCTGCAATGCCACCCATGCGAGAACAGTAAATGAACAGCCTTAGACTTTCGTTTTTGAACAAATTAAAAGAAAAACCCACTCCATTAAATTTTGCAAGCAATATGAAATTCACTGCAGTTGTAATTCTCAAGACCAGAAAAGGTACCCGATTTCAACTAAGACAAAATATCATTCAAAATGGGTTGATTCAAAAGAAGTGTTCCAGCGCGGCCTCCGACAGTAGATGATTCGTTGTAGCAAAACCGTTCCGAAGGGGTTGAAAATGATGCAAGTACACTGAACGCAGCGACCTCGATCAAATTTACTAGAACCAAAATAGTCTTTATTTCTTTCAGCTTTTAATCCGATTATAAATGTATTTAATATTATAGAGTATTTGAGGGTATATTTTACGGTTTCTCTTCCAAATATAAAATTAGAAACGTTGAGTCACGTGCAGTCTCGTCACAGTTAGATCAACCTCATTCGTTCTGATGCAACCGAAAGTCATGCACCAGAAAAGGGTTAGGGAATAAGAATTCATATGACTGCCCTCGGAACTCAAGGATGGAAAGATCTGATCCTTCCAGGTCCACAATGAAAAAAAGGTGCTCCTTCATAGAAGTGGGATATCGCAGTCTACCTCAGAATAAAATTCACTTCAAGACATTTTCCACGATACTAAGATTGAATTGAAGGAACCTTCCAGTCCTTCTATTCTAAATTTTTTTGGATGTAGTAAGGCTCAAGGGATACTATTGTTTTATTTTTAAGAAATGTATCGTTTGAATATGTGTGTGTGAGTGAGTATTGGCCGTTTTCTCGAGATGTGACGGATCCACTGGAAATTCATTTCACAGTTGGAGCGAGTGTCTTTCGAATTTTCCAGAATTCCGATATTAGTTCTATCACATCCACACTGCTTGTTACAAAGATATTGAATAGACTTTAGGATTCGAAGCTGACTCGACGTCGTAGCCTCTCTGTCGAATGAGAGTTCGGTGCCCCTCAAGACCTAATGTGTAGCGGCTCGTGAAAGTGTGGAGAGTAACTCGGGTGTTTACTCCACAATGAATCAAAGCTAGAGGGGCCAGTCCTCTCTGGGATGCTGGTGAGAAAAATAAATACCAATTGTTTCTTTCATACAATGGATCGTACGTTCTCATCGCGAGGTATGAAAATAAATAAAATATTCATGTTGGGTAGAACTTTATCGAATATCAGTTATTTTTATTGAGCTTTGTTGAATTATAATAGTTCATTGCATTGAACTCTTTATTGAATAATATCACAAGAAATATAGAATGCATTTACGAACAAATAGTGGGTTCGATTTTACATATTTATTAAAGCATAATTTGGATTTCAGTTAAATTATGTATGATTAAAAATGTTAATTTTATTAAAATAATTATTCGTGTTTTTCATCTTATACTTACTATACTAATGTGTGCAATAACAACTAATATCAGAATACATTTATTTTTCATACAAAATTCGCTTCAAGGCAACGAAAGTCCTTTGTACCGGGCTCCACGGAGAATACTTTGAAGGAGACGAGTGTGAGGGTGTTGTATTCGAATGCCAGAATGTTCGTTAGAATAATCAAATCAATTTTTAAAAAATTCAGATGTAATAAGTTGGCACCGGTAATTAACTTGCGAAAGTGCCGAGCATTCACTTTTGTTACACTATTTCGGCAGGACAACCTTCAAGTTTTTCTGTCTTTTTCTCCCACGCCATTACACTACTCACAAGAAACTGACATATGCTCCCTATGCTAACTAAAGACGTGACATATGCTCCCTATATAAACTTAAAAACCGCTTGAATTTTTCCCAAATTATAATTATAATTTAATTATCCTAGTTTGATTCCTGCTCAGAATTCAAAACAAGCTTTTTGGAGCAAGCTCTCAGTTCAAAAGATCAGTAATTATACATATGAAATGGAAATAAAAAGGTTAAAAAGTGTGCATAATTTTAATCATGTTCCATAGTTGAATAACTAATCATTTCAGAAAATAAGAATCAAGGGAAAAAATGTTTTTGTTAATTTATTTTCTCCCCCATATGTGTATAAAAAAACAGAAATACATAACTAAATGCAGCATTGGAAAGAATCAAATTTTTATTTTTAAAAAATACTGCTCTTAGAATATAAACTGAAAAAATATACTGAAATTTTGTATTAATTTATAAGGATTTCATTTCTAAAAAGTTATACAAGTATTAAAAAAAACCATTAAATAACATAGTAATATAATAAGTACAAGCCCTTTGATTTTTTTTAAAGCTCAAAAACAAATGTACTCAAGACATCCAATCAAAATAAATCCAATTTTATAAATGTTGTATAAATATAACATTTAATAATCATTCTTAAGAAAGTTGTTCAACAAATAAATTACTCAATATTATGAATTTTCATTGTTAGTCAAAAAGCATGATGCAACAAATTGTTTCCATAGAAACATTGATGTTTTGAAAATAAATATTACATATTTTTTTTGTAATACATTATTAGACTTCAAGTCCAATACTTACACACTTACTGAATGATAGACATAAAAATAATACTGAAACAGCTTTAAGTAGAGAATAAAAAGGTTACTTTATAATAAAAATATTTTTTTACAAATTCGTACTTGTTCCTTTTTAAGTATTTACTCACGTGCCAGTTTTTTTTTTTTTTTCAGCCTCATTTTGATCCTAAGAATGCTCTTAAAATATAATTTTCCTATTTAAAGTTATTTGTAGAAGTACAAAATTATACATGTCCCATTGAATATATTCATCATTTTGTACTAAGGCACAATGCATCAGAAAACACATCATTTGTTTTAATTATACTAAATTACAATAAAACCTATCTATTTAAACTGTGCATATTTTTTTGACAAAAAATTTATACGCTAAAGATATACTGATTTACTCTAGCATCTTTAAATTACCATTTTATATTAAAAAGCAATTAATGCATTTTTGGAATATGCAATAATGATACATTTAAAATTCACTTAATATAATAAAAATTACATTTTGTACACAAAAGCATCACACACACAAACACCAATATATTATATTAATATAATCAAAAGCAACACAATCAACAATGAAAAGTAGTACAGCACATAACTGCATACTTTAGAGAATAAAAAAATGAAGAAAAGTAAGATGTATGTTGTCAATTTTTTTAAAAATCACAATCAATAACCAATGAATTTAAGTTAAAAAATGCCTAGTTAAAAGTCTAATAAAAACAAATCTTCCAACATATAGTAGAAAAACATAAGCTACATAAAAATATATAACCTTAAGCATGGGTCTTGAAATCCCCAATAACGTCACCATCAAACACCAATATACAAATGTGACATACAAAAATCTGTATTTTTGATACAAATAACAAATATATCCAAAAAAAATTCTTTCATAAAAAATATAAATGAAATACTTTGAAAATACAACCCATTTAACATTCCAAAAATCTATATATTGCATAAATAGAAAAAATGTTTCCTTAATATAATACTTAAGATACAATGATAGAATATATATCACAGTTAAAAGTACAAGCATTTGCACTGCAATAATTTTTAAGTACCAAGCTCTACTTCCCTGTATGAGAAGAGTCTAACAAGCTATAAAATGCAATTGAATAAAAGCATAAGCACATTAAAATAAATGCAAACAACATTACTGAAGACTTGAAGAATGCTTTAGGACTTCAGTGTCAAATTGGAAAGTTCCTAGACAAAAAAAAAAAAAAGAAAGAAAGAAAAATTAAAACAGAGTATATGTATATAAATATATTACAGTAAAACTAATTCATTATACTTATAAATCAAAACTTAATAAATTTTTCAACTGAGTACAGATACAAATCTAAATTCTCAACCACTGCTTGAAAACAATTTTTTATGTGACAAAATAATTAAAATAAATTTTTCGTTCAATCGTATTTGCTATTTAAAAAGAAATTCAAATAAATCTGGGAGAATAGGTAACTCGCACTACTCACTTGGATCCAATTAAAAATGCTTAATTTCCCTTAATGAAGCAAGCAATAAGAAAAATAATTAATATAAAAATATAGTCAGTTTTTAAATAAATATAATTTATAATACAAGTTGAATTTGAAATCAAAGAAAAGAATTCAGTCCACAATAGCAGAGTTTCACCTATTTTCCATTTATCCATACAATTCAATAGAAAAAAAATTTGAAATATTCATCCTAATGTTCATGTATATAGAATAAGTCTTCTTAAAAATATTTAGTACTCATATAGAATGTGCCAAATAAATAATTATAAATTATTCAAAATAAATATATGGATTGCATTTAACTAACCATTTTCTCATATATTTTCAAATAGAAGAAAGGGATCATAAAACTATGTATTAAATTTTTTCTGCTCAAAATAATAGTATGAAACATTTCATTAGATAGCTTGTGTATGTGGCATGATCTGTATAATCATTGCTCAAAATTAAAAGTACACAATCAAAATATAAAATTTAAAGGTAAATGCCCTAAAAGTTCTAACTTAAAAAATATTGTACTTATAATGTTTATTCTTTAAGGACTCAAAGGGAAAAAATAAATTACTGGCCTTTGAAATTGCTACACCAGGAAGAAATGCAGACAACAAAATGTTATTTATTGGACAAATATATTATACTGGAAATAAGAAGTGGTTAAATTTTCAGGAAATTTGGGTGCATAGATCCTGAGAAATCAGTACACGGAACAAACGCCTCTGGCAGTAATGACAGCACTTATATGCCTGGGCATTGAGTCAAACAGAGATTAGATGGCATGTACAGGTACAGATGCCCATGCACTTTAAACAAGATGCCACAGTTCATCAACCGTAGTGACTAGCGTATGGTGACGAGCCAATCGCTCGGCAACCATGAACAAGACGTTTTCTATTGGCGAGAAATCTGGTGAAAATAAAGGCCAGGGCAACAGCCAAACGTTTTCCATGTCAAGGAAGGTCCGGCAATATGGGCAACAGTGGCCGTGCATTATCCTACTGAAACGTAGGGTTTAGCAGGGCTCGAACAAAGGGTAGAGTCACGGGTCGTAAAATACCAAAAATGTAACGTGCACGGTTCAAAGGACCATCAATGCAAACAAGAGGTGACCGAGACATGTATCCAAAAGCACCCCATACTATCGAAGGGCCAATACGACGCTGACGAATGCTCGCTGCTAATGTGCATTCACCACGATGTTGCCAAACACGGATGCGACCATCTTGATGCTGTAAACAGAACCTAGGTTCATCTGAAAAAAATGACATCTCATTGTTTGTGCGACGAGGTTCGTCGTTGATCACACCATGGAAGACGCTCCTGTCTGTAATGCAGCGTCAAGGGTAGCCGCAGCCATAGTCTCCGAGCTGAGAGTTCATGCTGCTGCAAACGTCATCGAATTGTTCGTGTAAACACTTTTTGTCTTGCAATGTTTGACTCAGGGCTAGTGACGCGGCAACACAATCCACTAAGGCCATGCGGGTAACATTCCTGTCTTCTTGGCTGCTAGTAATAGGGGGACGTTGAGATCCAGTATGGCGTTCCATTTTACCGTCCTGAACCCAACGATTCCACATTCTGCTGACAGTCATTGGATCTCGACCGACATGAGCAGCAGTACTGCGATACGATAAACCGCAATCCCGGTATGCTACAATTCGACCTTTATCAAAGTCAGAAACGTGCTGAGAGCATTTTTGCTTCTTACATGAGGTACCACAGCAACTTTTCACCTGGCAACAACGTTCAAATGCAAATTGGGAAGGAGAAACCAGCTGAATAATTTGCTCATTTAAGCACATTGTAGGTGTCACTACCGGCACGTCCGAATGCGCTGAAAAGCTAATCATTTGCATATCACAGCACATTTCTTCCTTTCGTTTAAATTTCAAGTCTGTAGCATGACCCCTTCTTGGTGTAGCAATTTTAGTGGCCAGTAGTGTATTTGGCTTTTGGTTCTTTCCTTTAAAACCAGTGCCGGTTTATCCACTGGGCGCTTGAGGCGGGCACCCAGGTTCCCAGAGGAGCCTGAAGGGACTTGGATAAGCTGGACCAAATTTTTGGTTATAAATTCCCCCAGCGATAAGGTAGCCTGCAGATCTGCTGCGCCCAGGGCCCAGAATGAGCTTAAATAGGCACTGTTTAAAATTCATGAAATCAACAGATAGCAATGCAAAAATTTTTTAGTAATAGGTCTGTTAGGAATATTTCTTGAGAAATTTTCATCAATTTAATTTATGTAAAAAACTAAAATTCATTCTATTTAATATTCTTATTTACAAAACGACACAAAATTTCAAATCACAATTTTAAAATTGAGAGAAGTTGATAATCATTACATAAAAATTTATTAATCATAATAACTATTTCTGAAATAATGTAATCATCACTTTTTCCATAAACATTTAAAATCTAAAATTAGATAATATATTATTGCAAATATTTGGGAAAAACATGTTTCAAAATATAAAAATGGAAGATAAAAACTAACTTTCCCTAATCTAAAATAAGAAATATCAAGCTTTTGTAATTAGTTGATGGTATATTGTCATTTATAGTATATCATATTTATATTCACCTTATAAAATCATTTTGTTATACTTATATTTACTTTACAATGGAAACAGTCACAGTAGCTGCCATGTATAATCAGAGCAAAAAAATTGTATCCTTTGATACATGGAATATATTGTTTTACCTTTTATTCAAATTTCAAAACTCTACTATAAAAGTTCTAGCAAAACTTTGATTACAACTTTTTGTTTTATTTTTATTGATCTTATACTAGCCATTCCCCACCCATTTTGTTGGATATTTCATAAAACTGAATGATTCTATACGGTTTCTAAGTTATTGTTCCATCCATCCTAGCATTAAGCTTTTGATTGTGTTCAAAAACATTTTTATCGCCCTCACCTCTTGATGTAAAAATGACGGGAGTTGAATTTTTAAAAAAGAAATTCATCTATTTTTTTATGTCCCAGACAATCTATTTCCATATGACCTGTTTTTCATGGATCTTTACTCAACAAAATAAATATATTTGCCAAATTTCAAGTTTGTAAGTCTAACAATAGTTCAAAAATGGATATATATATTTTTTTATCTGTACCACCTCCACAACTCCTCTGCAAAGGAAATTATTGATTTTGACCAACCCATTATTACCTGCCAAAGCTCTGCATTCCATTCTCCAAAGTAAGATTTAAAAGCCTCGGGCTCTGCTCCCTGTTTTACAGTGATGATCACAGTATTTCCAGGATGTCTGTCAGTGGGATCGCCATGGACAAAGTCCTGAAACATTAAAAAATAGTGAAGAAAAGTGCTTAGAAATAATTACAGTGAATTAATTACATAGGTTGTTTAATGCTAATTATGTATGAAAATGAAAATATAGAAATTCCACTTTTGTGGCAGTTACTTCAGGTATCTGAATGTTACATTCTTAAGAGGAGAAAGAACATTTTTAACATCATTTATACAAATATGGCAAATAATAAGAAAATACATCAGGAGTAAAATAACCAGAATTTAACAAACAATTTGAACAATTTAAAGCATCCAAATTTCAAAACAAGGTAAATTAAATGAGAGAGAAAAATATCACAAAAGGAAGAGCTTGAATTTATTTTATAAATTAATATATGAGCACAAGGGTTTTCCCGTTTACTACTTAAAATAGAAAGCTAAAAATAAAACGATAAAATGAGTAAAATAAAGAACCTGTTTAGTGTTTAAGATTATATATAAATGTTGAAAAAGTGAATGAAATTAGATACTGTCTAATTTTTAGCTTTCTGATTAAGTAGTAGATAAAAAAAATCATTAGTGAACATAGTATATATAACTTAATTCATTTTCCCGGTGCATTTTTCTTTAATTCTTATTTATACAAATCAATGTATTTTTTGTAAATTATTGTAATAATTTAACTATTAAAAGAGTTTCTGCATTATCTTTACAAATAAGTAGGCCTGACTCATTTTGTTTAACACAATTACTGCATACACTGAACTGAAGAAAAACTGTTATTTATTTTTATAAACATTATTATTATTATTATTTTGGAGGTTAGAGAAATCTACATTTCATATGTATTGACAAAAAAGTATCAAAAAAATAATTTTATGAATAACATCTTCATTTTATTCTACAATTAGCCTCACTAAAATTAAAAATTGATTATTTTTTAAACTGACACAATGCTACGTACTTCTGTCATTTTAAGGGATGCTTCCTTCTCTTCTTGGCTGGCTCCTTGTCCAATCCAAACATAAATAGCATCCCCACAATCCAAGACCATCACATCATCTTCAGATAAATCCTATTATAAAGAATAAATATGAAGAAATAAAACAAGCAAATAAAAACTGAAATTACAAAAAGTAATACTCCATGAAAACACTTGATTTCTAAACATTTCTTTATTACATAATTTCAAAATCCAAATTAATATTACTATACACACTTTTTTTTTTTCATAAATTCTTTAATTCTATTTTTTCTTCCTTTATTTATTTTTTTAATTTATTTTTGTTCGTACAAAAGTTTACATTTAGTACTTACATCTAGATATATATTATAAATGCGAAAGTTTGTGAGGATGTTTGTCAGTCTTTCACGCAAAAACAACTGAATGGATTTTAAAGAAACTTTACAGTAATGTAGCTTATACATCAGAATAACACATAGGCTATAATTTATAAAGATATTGTGTGAAGTGTCCAAAATATAACGATATTTGTCAAGTAAGTAGAAAAAAATTCTGCCATCTGCAAGAAATTCTGGAGTGCGCTGCGAAAAAGCCCACAACAGCATATATCTATATTTTATTTGTGAAAAAAAAAACTTTTTGTTTTGGCTATGCAAGGCGCTTGCTTCTAATTAATTCCTGTGATCAGCATAATCTCTATTTTTTTTTTTTTTTTT
>BMAV01019113.1:140161-177441 GCA_019973955.1 Trichonephila inaurata madagascariensis
TTAATGTATTACACTTTCAGATATAAATTATTTACACTATTTTCACAGCGTTCATTACACAAAACTTTTAACAATGTGTTACTTTTGCTGAGCAGAGATCAGCTTAGGGAAGTATTTTCAAAAATCGACCCTCAAGAGTGTTATAAATAATAAAAAAACGGGGAGTTATAAATAATAAAAAAAAAATTCTTTTTATCTGCTATTAGATCTACATATTTAAAATTTAACAAAGGTGTTTTTTTTTCTTTCTTTTTTTTGTTCAGCTGAGATATGCAAAAAGCTTTTTTTGTTTAATTTCCAATTCACGTAAAATTAACTCATTAAAAACTTCTTTATCCTTCAATCTGCGTTGTTGAATTTTTCAGTTCACCCGTGTGAAGAACGGGTATACAAGCTAGTTATTTAATACTTAAAAGAGAAAAAAAATCCCCAACATTTTTTTTAATTGGAAAAGCCCTTCCACTAACTTTGATTTAGATTATAAAGTTATTACGGTCTGTGACTATTTTCTATGAGAGATTAATATTCTTTTAATCATAACTTTTGGAATCCATACAATTTTAATATCTTACATATTTAGAAAAAAAATAATGATATCCTGTTAATTCTAAAATACAAAAGAGCATAAGTTATGAAAGGAAAACCTTTAGGAATACTTTTTTTCTTTTGAATTTTATTAAGGATAACCAAAGGAAGCATTCTTAGAAGTTCAAATGTATTCAAGATTATTTTTTTTTCCTTCATAAAAGACTATTGCAAGATTATATATATATATATATGTGGCGCACACAAGGGGGGATCCTGGGGTCCGGACCCCCCAAAGCCCTCAATTTTTTTCTGATTGATTATAATTCTAAGTATATAGTATGTAAAATTTAATTAAGTATTTGTTATTAATGATTAATTTTATTAATTAATGCTAATTATTTATTCAATAATTAGTTTTTTACTGTGTTTTGTTCCCTAAAATCGACAAAATCAAAAGTAGCATGATACAAGAATAATGAACTTTCGCCCTCGGACCGCCCCCCCCCCTTGAAAAATTCCTGTGTGCACTACTGATATATATATATAATCTTGCAACAGACTTGCAAAAAAGTCCTTTTTTCAAAAAAAAAAATATATAATACACACAAAAAAAGGGGGAAAAAATTCTCAGAACACAGGACATTTTTGAAGTTCAAGACAGCACTAGAAATCCATAACTGTCTGGGCTAATCTTGGACATATGGTAAACTTATATTATAAATATTTTTCTTTTAGAGTTTTATTTTCTTTTACAGAAATTATTTATTTCTGAAAATTCTTTTAATTTTGTTCCAAAGAAATTCAAATAACTTCTATGAATAATAAAAGGATTCTTAATAAAAGAATTGAAAATAATTTCAAATAATTCCTTATCCAATAGTTTTATTGAGGTTTTTAAAAGTAATAGCATCTAGAATACCTCTTGAGTGAAGTTGCAAATCTCCTCCATTTTTACTTTTCCTGACTGATCAGAAACTTTGAAGAGTCTCGGTTGCAAGAAAGGTCGAGAAGGAAGCTCTCTGGATTTTGGATATTCTGTTTTGCCTCCTAAAGCAGACCAAAATTCTTCAGATTCTTCTTCCTCCTTAATTTCAATGACTTCTCTAAAACAGAAACTTGTTGAGTACCATGAATTGGATAATAATTACTTAAAAATTTGTTGTGAGTAATTTATATAATATCCCATAGAACTTGAAAAATGACAATAATAATAATAATAACCCAATAAGTGAGAAATTTCATAAGAGAATAATAATAATTCTACAATAAATATCATACAGAAATGTTTAATTGTGTCCATGTATCAGATTACTTAAATAGTCTGATAAGTTGAATACCACACTATATGCAAATGAAAGAAGCAAATATCATTATTAAATCTATTATTTAAAATCAGCTAATTTAAGTAAACTGTTAGAAAAATTATGGAATTTTAAAAGTTCTGTTTATAGCTTCTGTTATAAAAAATTATACAATATACTAGATCTTAAGTTACTACTTGAAAAAAGAAAAAAAAAAGGAAAATATTCTGTCTTCAAAAATTTTTAACATGCAAAACAAAAAATACAATTATTTAGTTTAAAATCCTTTTGGAAAAAAACCTTGAGCTCTAGCTTAATTTTAAAGATGAAAAAACATAAGCTTGCCTTCCAGGAGAAGCAATCTCAATGAGTTTCCGACCCATATCATGCTCTTCTTCATTAGAATCCTAAAAAAAGAAAATATGAACTTTTTTTTCTTGATAAAATTATAGTTTTTTTTTTTCTTTGAAAATTAAATTAAAAACTTTCTTGTTCCTCATAGAACAATCATATTTGTAACTAATCATCAAACATGAACAAACCAATTAGTTTTTCTTAAAATTTAGAGCAACACACAAAATAAACTAAACTTCAAACATTTTAAAATATTTATATTTTATGTGATTTTAGTATAAAATTAGGAAATCAAAATATTTTTTTTAAATAATTTGATAATATTTATTAAAATTCTAGAAAAATAAATTAGTTTTTTTAAGTAAATATTTTCTATTCACACTGACAGAATATTTCAGATATCATTTCAAAATATTCAGTAATAACAAATAATCATACCTTTCCAATCCATAAAAATGTAGCTGAAGGTGTCTCCAAAATAAAAACATCATTGGAATTGAGTGAATCACTAGTTTCTGGAACCTTAAAAAATTAAATGGGAAAAACGAATTATTTTTAATCTAAATATCAATCTACTTAATCAAAATTATACTTCAGAAAATTTACAATAATCTTAAAATATATGGTAATGATTCAAATGTATTACCAGGAAAAAAAATGGGTTTTTTTTAAAATCTTTCCCCCCCCCCCTTTTCTTAATTTCTTACATTAAAATTATCACAATATTTAAAAATATATCAAAACTAAAATTAAAGAAACGCAAATTCTTCTTTTTATATACAATGGTGATATAAATGCTAAACTATATTTCTAAAGCTTTATTTAAAAGACAAACTAGAGACTGTGTTTTCATAACCATGAATTTTTATGAAATTAAAGTTTTAGTCTTGATTTAAAGAAATACTTAATTATAGAAATTAAATGCTTAACTCTCTTTGTTATGATATATTTGTGATGCACTATTTTCATCACACTTTTAAACAATTTTTAAAAGAAATTGCTTTTTAGTGTATTCACTAAAATCAAAGCATTTATTTGATTCTAAAAAAATCATTCAAGAAATAAAAAATTAATTCATTACTTCTAAATTTATTTCATACAAACAGAATGTAGGTTCTTAAATAGCCAATTTTAGCTTCTTTTATCAAAATCTTTATCCAAATTATAATTAAATAAATTGCTGCACAAGCCTATATATTTTTTAAGTGTTGCATATTTGTATATATGTCTGTAAAATTATGTTAACTTGTCAAAAAATTTAGCAAATAAAGAGAGTAAATAAAAATTTAGTTTGGAAAAGAACAAAAAAAACCTTTTAAACTCTACTAAACTCAGTGGCGCAACATCCCATGAAGACCAAGGCCTACTGTGCCCATTTCAGTTTTCATGACCTTAGGCACTGAGGTGCATGAGTAGATATTCTAATCAGATGGGTCAGTCTAAGTGTTTAAATCCGAAGTAAATTTGGTACTCATTTATTGACCCACAGAAGGGCAGAAAAGCTAAGTCGATCTTGTTCAGCTTAGAGTTTTGAACCGCGGATCTGTGGTGTGGAATCGTTCTGAATGCATTTTCCTCCTCTCATTTTGTGAAATGTTTATTATATTCTGTGAGTATAGGGCTGTGTCCAATGGCTCTAACTAAAAGAGTGAATCTTTATATGCACTTATCAATTAAATAGAAGAATTTATAAATAATTAATCCTGTTTAATACTTGTTCTGCACGGGTGTTAAATTCATTGGTTCCTCTGACTTGGAATAGTCGAGTGCCATCAGCATCATAGGAATCATGATCATGAATATTCTTGAAGCCACTTGCATGGCCACCCATTAGAATCACCATACGACCTTGGAAGATGCGCAAGAAATGCTCAGGCTCTTGACCGTGAACAACACGAATCTGAAACACATCATAAAAAAATAAAAAAGGATGTATTATTTTTAAGAATATATCCTTTTGCAAAACTCATTTTCTTAAGAACTTAGCTTAAACAAAATACCATAAAATAAATTAATTCAGCTGGATAATTCAGACAATGGCATCTCTTTCCTACAAACTGTGAATATATTCATTATCTATCAGCATAAATAATTTTATATTTTTGAGAGTTACAGTCTTATAAACCATTCATATATATTTTTTGTATTATTCTTATAAATATTATTTTTATTTATTACACATAAAGTTAGAAGAAAGCAGGAAAAAAAATTATTACAAATAATGAAAAACTTATTAAATTACTAAAAACTTTGAAATATTGTAAGTGTTTAAGAATGAGCAAACTAATTACATTTTTTCGGACAAAAATAATAAAAATTAAGATTATTGCAATCCAATCAAATTATGTAAATAAAGGAAAATATGTAGTTAATTTATACAAATGAAAAACTGAAACATAAAAAAACTGAAATTTCAATTTAGTTGATGGACTTAGTGCTAAATGATTTTAAAAATAACTGAGTCTGAATCAGTAATTTAGTTTTTTTATGGATGGTATTACAAAAAATTAGAAACAGCCAGCTATTACAAGATCAAGAGTACAAGTGTGTCAAAAATACAATAAGCTGTACACAGTTAAACATACTTTTTCTTTAAAAAAAATGATCTGGCAATTCATGTTTATAAAAAAAAGTCTGCTTCCTTTCAAGATTAAATAACAATTTTTTAATCAAAACAAAATTTGTATAACAGATCAGTTATAAATTTTATAATTTGTATAATATTTTTAATACTGCTCAGATCTGACAGATGTAATTTTTATTTTACATTGATATAAATAACACATTAATGCGTGGTACAACATTGTAGTGTCTGGCGGTAGATTATGGAATGTTGGCGCTATTCTGCGTGGTTTCGGAGAGGGAGCACTGGTTTTTAGGGTGAAGTTGATTGACCTTCGAATGAGGCAGTCAGGACAGGAGAGAATCTCTTGTTTTTGGAAGCACAAAGCGTTGGACTCTGAGTTGGGTGTTAAGGAAATTGAGTTTATTAACCGACGCACAGATCGTAGTCTGCTATACTAAGAAGAGATTGTTTCAGGAGAGAATTTTTTAATATGACAAACTGTGTTTGTTTGATACTAATGAGAATCGAGATAATTGTGTTGGTGGTTGAGAAGTAGTTTAAAAAGTAATTGAGATACATTATAAACATTAATAATTTAAATACAGTGAATTATTAAAAATGTTCATTATTCAATAGATGCATTTTGTCAGAAACTTTCAAACTTAAGCCTTTCAAAATTTTCAAATTCTTATATGGCATTGTATTTGGACTATTTGTAGTGTTTGCTAAGTTTTTCTTAACTGGTGAAAAGAAACAATTATATTAGATATTTGCATCATGCAGCTGCAATATAAATAAAATGCATAACCAAACAAATTAGCAAAGGCAAAAAAAAAAAAGATCAAGGAAAGTTCTTACATTTTTAGAAAATTCTGCTAAAGTACTTGCAATAAGTATTTTAATTATACAGGTACCTGAATAGCCTTTCCTCCAAGTTCTCTATCCATTTTGACTGTCAAGATGGCAGATGCAGCTCTCTCATCCAGGGAACTAGTTTGGCCCTTTATAAAATTTCATATAAATTCTTTAAAATCAAATGCAATATGTGTGTATTCCATCTTTTTTTATGAATTCTACAAAATTTCAAATTGAAAACTATATCAAAATTTCCAATTCCGTAATAAATTTGTGTGAATATGAAAACATTACTGCAGTCAATATATGATTTTCAATATATGTATATGAATATTTACAAATTTCATTCTCTTTTTACTATACACAGGGTCAAATTTAAACAATGATAAAATGCTTTAAGCTCCAAGATGCTCCAAGACAGCATTTTTTACTCATAGTAACATTGATGTATGTTAATTAAACTACAATATTAACTCAGCTATACAATTCCAATTTTCAAAGAAAAAATTTTTGAATGATAAAAAAATCAAAGAAAATACTACACGTAATAAAAGAGGATTTTCAAACAAGGAAATCATGTACTTTGTGTCTTCTGGATCAAGAATTACTTTGACAATTGCACACTACAGTGATAAGAGAATTTCAATGGAGTGGGGTTACCAGAGAAGATGTTCATATGTCACTTATAGCCACAAAAAGTGTAAATCTGGCTATAATATATGTATTAATTGTTATGTTTGTTGGTTTCAGAATGTTCTTCAGAACATTTACATCAGAAGCAATCAAACAGTTCTTCGTTAAATCATTTTATTAAGCATGAGGTGACAACATCATCTTACAAAAGCAACAACACAAGAAATAATATACAGTTACAATATACAGTTAACACAAGTACACATTCATAGTTAGTTATAATGACATTAATGAAGTCTACAAAGTTTGGCAACATTAATAAAAATTATGCAAATGAAGGAAACATTTAAAATTAACCCTTTTGATTTACAAAAATAAAAATCAATACTGAAAGAATTTAAAACTACACAGCTATAGTCATTTTTAATCTAATTTTTACTTTCTACAACTAAAATAACTGTATAAGTAACTTATTATACAATAATTCTTACATAAAATATCAGTATAGTTTGAAAAAAATATATTTTATAAATAAAGTTTTTTTAATGAAAATGAAATAATAAAAATTCATGACACATTTTGCACAGAGAAACAAAAGGAAAAAAAAGTAAGATGTAAAATATTGTGAAGAATATTCATGAGATACAGTGGTGCACACAAGGGGAGGGGAGTCCTAGGGGTCTGGACACCCTTGACTTTAGCCCTCGATTTTTTTTTTTTTGGTTATAATGTTTTGTTCCTTATTACATAAAATTTTATTATGTATTTGTTATTAATAATTAATTTTATTAATTAATGATAATTATTTATTCAATAATCAGTTTTGTTTTTGTTCCCAAAAATTGATAAAATCAAAAGAATATGTTGGGTGGCGTATTGGAGCATGATACCAAAATGGTGGACTTTCGATCCTGGTCGTTCCCCCCCCCCCTTGAAAAATTTTTGTGTGCGCTACTGATGACATATCTTTCAAATCACACTATCAGCTCATATTTTTTGTCTTTATGACACAATGATTTAATTAAAAAAACTACTTTTACAGAAAAGTTGTTTTTTTTTAAAAAAAAAAAGCTAATCTATTTTCAAAATTAAATATCAATTACAATCAATAAAAACTATTTCAACAATACACAAAAATAAAGTTCAATAAAAAGTTTTCATTCCAACAAAAAGAATAATATACCATTGGTATTTTGCTGTTTATAATTAATGTCACATTAATTCCCTCTATAAAATCTTAAATTTGAAATTTTTCTTAATTTCACTCTTATCTACATATCTATCCTATTTCATCTATAAGATCTAAAAAGTTCACAAAAGTGAACTTTTTAAATCTGATATGAAATAACCCTTTGAACAAAATGCTGATTGCAGTGCACAATTACAATATCCATTTTTTAAATTTTTATCTTTAAGTAGTGCTAATAAGTTTTTCATCTCCTGTTAATTTTCGAATACAATAAAAGAAAAATATTATACTTCAATTAACTTTTGTAATAAGCTATTGACCTTAATATGGATGTGTTTGATTTAAACCACCAACCTGTCAGTCCACAATTAAGTCACTTGAAACAAAAAAAAAAAATTTCTACTTCGACCAATCATTCAGTGCTTTACTTTCTTTGATGTTTGCAACTTTGCAGGAGAAGGGGTCACTGTACACCTCCTTCCCAGACTTGGAAAGAAAAATTTGTTGATAGACTTTTGTAGTCAAAGATATAGAACATTGTTTTTCAGCAAGTACACCAATTTATATACATCCAAGTAGGTATGAGTTCAATTTCAGAATGTTCTTTTCACTAACATTGGTTGAGAAGGCAGATCTGGTTAACACGTGCCCTGTAGCCATTTGTATCACAAGTCATAATTTATAAGAAATACCTCAGTTATATTGGCTATTGAGTGCACAATCAACTAGTAATGTTAGGCTGTGTAACCTTCTGGTATCAAATCCCTGGGTCACTATGGGGTTTGGCAATAAACTGTTAACTTTGGCATTAGTGTTTGATTTGAACCACCTAATTAACAATCCACAGTAATCTGTACATGTATAAGATGGCTGGGATGAAAAGGAATACCCATTTGGGCCAGTCATAAAGCAATTATGTTTTTTTGCTGTAGGTCAATTTGCAAGAGAAAGGGCTGCTGCACAACCAAAAAAAAAATTATAACTTTTAGGAAACATTTATATATAATGAAAAGATATTGTTTGACACTAACCTGCCAGAAGTATAAAATATAGTTTTCTCCATTAGTACGATAAATATACTTTATTATATAACTGTCACCTCCAAAGAATATTCCTTTTTGTGATTCTTCAATAGGTACAAGGTCAAAGTTATCCACTCTCCAAATCTAAAATGTAATTTAAACATGAATATATACAATTCCAAAAACATTTTCATCAATTTTGTTAAGTATTGCAAATTTTTCTCTACCCAAAACAAAAAGACGTATGAATTTCAACCAGAAGGAACTTTTGAGAAAGTGAGAAGTAAAACAAACCCCAAATAAAAAGTAAATCAATTTGAATACCATTTGTAAAACAGTCCTTTAGATAGTGTAACAAAATTAAATAAAACAAACCTCAACTTCACCAGAACCATCATCAGGCATAAAACTCATAGCATGCCCAGCACTCTTCGCATACAATTCACATTTCTTTTTGCGTTCTTCTTCCTCTGTAAGAAAGAAAATAATAATGATGACAATAACAATGACAATCATGCAAAATTATAAATACAGTACAAATAATTACAAATTTATTTCATATTGATTTCAGGAAATTTAAATTTTAATGAAGCCACTTGTTTAAATTAATATTTTTAAGCAAATGTCATTTAATGTAATGTTAATCTGAATTCCGTCTCAATGTTACCGATTTCATGAGACTGAAATTGAACCTAGTTTTGGGAGGGAAAATGGAAGATTCAATCAGAGACAAACACTTTTTATACATACAAAAAACTTTTGTTCTAAATTGTAGATATATTTATATATTTGATGAACATAAAACAAAGCACAACTTGTAGAAAAGCACTTATTCAAAATACATAATTCAAGCAGTTTGTCATTTATGTATAATTTTCAACAAATATCAATAATACAGAGACTTTATAGATTCCTAAGAAAAATCAGAATTTTACAAACCCATTGCTTGTTCTTCATCAAAATAACGTCCAAGGGTCATCTCATGATCAGGTTCTTTCCAAACAGAAAAATACGACTTGAATAATGGAGGTTCAGCACATTCAATGACTCTCTTTACTTGCAACCATTTAGGGTAACCTTTCTTTTCAATGTATTTCTGCTGGAAATAGTTTCAAGATATATAAGGACTGAAGACTCTTTCATTAAATACATAAACTTTACGTTTAAACATGTTAAAAATAAATATTCTAGGATAAAATTTTAATTTATTTAAGTATACCTATTATTTGAAATAAGAATAATCCCTTCCTTCTTGCTCCCATCAAAATCACGGGGGGAAATTCCCCCTCTATTTCCCATGCCCATGATATTTCGGGGCTGGAGTGTCAAAAGTAATACGCTGAAATTATAAAAACTATCTATTTCTTATCCCCAGAATCATGTTGATTTCTCACCAGATGACAGCGTCAGATTATTAGTAACTTGTTTAGAGATAGTAATTTTATTTTAAACTAGATGTTAGCACAATCAAACATATAAATTAGCAATATGTTTTTGTAACCTTAGCTCAGTTACTTAGTTCCGCTTTTGAATACATGTAGATTGTGTTCTGTGATAATATATATTTATATATTTTATTATGAATGCTATTGAGAATCAAAAAGTGAATCGAATTTTACTTTAAGTATAAATGGATCAGAGAGTGATTTTGAAATAACTGATTGTTTTGTAAGTTCAGTTAGTGAATCTGAGAGCAGTGATGAAGGACCTATACTGTGTTACTAGCGATGTTGGCCTTTTTATATCATGCTTTGAAATTTCTCACAGGAAAAAATTACTCAAGTGTTTTTACATTTTGCATAAGTGCAATAAAATTCTCCTTTAATGCTTAAATCACATGTTTTGGGATTTTTTTCTTTTCCTCTTTGCAGGAAAAACAATATTCAGTCATAATAACCCTAAAAGTTGGCTTTGCTTAAAAATTTAATTTTTTATATTTCTAGTTAAAAATTTACCCAAAATTTAAAAATATATACATACATTGCACACTTAGTTTTATATAATTTTCTTGAATAAAAAAATAGGCACTTTTATAACCATTTTCTTGAAAATTATACGACCATTAATTGGTTAAATCAACTATACAAAATATCTTAATATATTTAGTACTAATAATTTTTTATATAAATTGTCATAAAAAATATTCTAACAATTTTTTTTAATTTTTATTTTTTAATAAAGGTTTTTTTTTTTTTCTTCATATTTTTTTTTTGATAAAATAAATACATTAAAAAAAATTTTTTCCATATTTTTTTTTATCAAATATAAAAATATGTAGCAATAAAATGCATATTGAAATCTGATGCAAATTCCAAAGCTGAATATTACAATGTAAACGTACAAGGAGAATTAGGAAAGTAACCTCCATTTTGCTTTAAATAAAATATTGCATAGATACAATATATTTTTTTTATTTATATCTTCCAGGTATAGATGTTCTATAGTTACTATGCACATTCCAGTACTTTATCATAGTGATTTACCAGCTTACAGATTCCTTTTGTATAAAATTCAACCAATCTGTTACAGTAGTCCCTCCTCTACAGCAAAGTGCTGTACTGTAACTACTGTACAAGCCCGACATGCTATTTCTTCTCATTTAAATAAACAGATAATAATCAGAAGGAGTCAAGTCCAAGCTGCAAGAGGGATGAATAAAAGCATCCCATTTGAATGGCACCAGAAATCTTGTGTTCAGACAAGCATTTGTCAAGCAGGAACACAACCCCAAATATCATCAGAGTTTTGTTTTAGATGTTCCTTCTCAGTGTCCTTAAAATGTTACAACCTTAAGAGATTTTTGTAGCACATTCCATGAGTGACAAAAAGATTCCTTAATACTCCAAAGCAGAGTAACAATAACCTTCCTAAGCTTTCTTCAGCTCAAACCTATAAGAACTCAAAACATTGATTGTGGTTTTGTCTTAGCATTCACATGCACTACCCAAGTTAGTCACAGTTTCTATTCAAGAACTCCTTTCCTTCCATGCTTGACCAGAAAAAAGAAAGTCTAAGGTAATATGAAAATAAATGGTTGTGTAGATCTCCATAAGAAATTTTGCTATCCTTTGAGTACAAAACTTTCAGTAACAGTATTCCAGTGATGATCTCATATAAAACTGTATGAAATCTGAGAAATGTTTAGAAATTCTTCAGAAAGTTCTAAAATAGTTAATTCACAATACTCACAAACTCTGTCTTTGATTTGTTTGGTGAGGTCATCATTCGTTATAGACTTCCCATTCCTTGATTCATTATAAGAGTTTATCCTTCTTTTAAAAACCCTGACACACTGATGCACTGTACTTTCAGTCATAATGTTTGTGCAGTATACAACACAAATTAGAGTGACAAGGGGGTTTTTTGTTCAAAAAAATTTTATCACTTCACATGCCTTGTGTTTGTCAGAATTTTCAATGGCAGTGCACATTTTGTGTATGTTATAGCAGCAAACAAATTGCAGTATGATGCTCTAACTAAGATAACAGATAAATAAATAAATAAAATTGCTTGATGTAACTATAGGTGCACTCTAATCACTATATTATGACAGAGATTTCTTTCCAAATTACCCTTAGGTCCCCCATCCAAATAAAACTAAAAAATAAGAAAATCTTGAATAAAACTAGTACACACGCTTGACATAATTACATATACTTGACTGAATGAAGCATTGTGTATTCTTTTCCTAGAATAACATTTCTGGTAATTTTAAACAAATGATAAATGTTTCTTTAAGTTATAAGTAATGATCTGACATTTTTACTTAAGAATATGATTGAAAAACTATTATATTTACAAAATTATTTACAAAACTCAAATTTTAATAGCTTTTAGTAATGTGTTATAAAAAGAATTTTCATTCTTTTTTTAAAAAAAAAACATTTACAATGCCCTATAAAAATCCTTTCATTAGAAATGGTGATTTAATTCTAAAAAAAGAAGAAAAAAAAGAAAAGTATGGTGCATACATTGGCTAAATTCATTGCTCCAATTCGCTCTTCACGACTGGAACTTTTGCCAATCCACACAAATATGCCATTCATACCTCCATCCAACAAGAAACAATCCTAAAAATTGATATAATGAAATGATTCAGAACAAAACACAACAATTAATGCAATAAAATACAAAATAGAAGGGAAAAAAATCATCCTTCAAAAGTAGTAATTCAAGTAAAGCAAATTATAAATATAGATTTTTAAAAAGGTATAAAGGTAAATTAACCAATACTCAGAAACAAATAAAACTAAGAAATAAGATGCTTAAACTCATTCAGAAATAAATTAATGTATAGATGTTAACAATGGTTAAAAAGATTCTTTAAGACTCTATTTAATATTTTCATATATATATATGTCATGGAGTAATTTTTAGCTTCATTAATCAGTTTAATAAATGCATGTATATAACTTTACAATCAATTTAATTTAAATTTAATCATATAAAGTATATTGTAATACATACTTAATAATAAAAATATTTAAGTTTGAAAAAACAGTTCCCTCTAAAAAATGGATAATTTGGACATGGAATGGAAGGGGGGAAAAAAACCTAATAAAATTTAATCTTAATATAATTGGAAACTATTTTACAACAATTAATAGAAGTATATTCCTATTTAAATTTTAAATAAATTAATAATAACTTACATCAGATTGTAAATACTCTTGCTTTAAAGGCTTTTCTGAAATGAGCTCATCTTGTAATTCACCAGATTCATCTTCCCAGATCCTAATTATATTTAAAAAGTTTAGTAATTAAAAGTTTTAAAAAATATAAAAATTTAATAAAACGTTTAATGCTGTTTTAAATGATAAACTGAAAATTACACAATATGTCCTTTATATTAAATAATTTATTCTTAATTACACTTGCACTTGGCACACAATGACATTAGATAAACATTTAAATTTTTTAGCAAATGTTTTCTGTGGCATTTTATTATAACTGAAAAATCTCTAAATAAGCTATAAACCACACAATTCTTCAAAAAAAATTGAAAACTAAAATTTTTAAAAACTAATTCAAAAAATTAGATATCTAATTTCATTAATGAATTATTATAATTACTTTAATATGCATTTTATTGCACTGGATATTGCTGATAATAAAGTAATAATAATTTTCTCTAGTTATAATCAACACTCACTTTAGGAATTTTTACTCCTTTGTAATTATAATTAATTTTGAACTAAAAAAATTTCTTTAATATGCAGAAGAAAAAAAAGCAGAAAGGCAGGTAAAATTTTATTACATAATTTAAAAATTAGTAAACTTTTTTTACCTGAAAATGTTTAAAATAGAAAATGCTTTGCTCTATTCAAAATTTGGTTTCTCTTAAATTTTGATCAACTTTCTCAAGAAAGAAATTATGTCTACTAAACTAATTTAAAAAATAATTTTAGGGGAATGTATCCTTCAAAATTATTTAATTTTTGAAATGCAATTATAAAGTATTAAACCAATACGAAATATATTTGATTTGTTTTACTTGTAAAGTGCAACTTTTGCTTCAAAAGTAGATTCATATGCTTTATCATCATCTTCACAAGTGGCATCAGCAACATCATCAGGAGATCCCCCACCCAATTCTTCAAAAAACTCCCTTATTTCACTTGAAGAACAATTTTCATCTACAAAAAAAAAAAAAAAAAAAGATGTAGAATATACCTTAAGACAGGAATAAAAAGTAGTTCATGGAAAAAATACAATATGTAACTATTAACAATATCAACAGAATGTACAAATTGTTACTTATAATTCAAAGATATCTAGAAAAAATGATGGCTTATGAGTATTAATATTACATTACTGCTACAGGGGCCATGGTCTCAACATTGTCACAGGTGAAGTGATGGTATCTGATGAATGGGTATCCCACTTTTCTAAGTTACAGCTAATTCAAAGACTTTAAAGCCTAATTGTAATTTAATGAGAAGAATCCTCCATGCGATATTCCTATTGGCAGTCTAATCTATAACCCATTATCCATTAATGGGTAACTTAGCCTTTAGCATACAGTGTTCTCTTAAACCACTAAAAATATTAAAATAAACTTTTAAGGGTAATTAAAAATTCTATTTGTAATCAAAATATTAACATATTAGAATTCATAAGATTAATGTTCTTCTAGTAGCAACACCTGAACTGGCATTTCACTATCCAAACTTCCACATCATTCCAATATGAGAACTTTGAAATTGGAAAGATTTAGTCATGACAAGGCTTTACTGGCACTGAGGCTCGAACCCACAACTTGATATTAGCAACATGAGTCAATGAAGGATGAACAGTGACAAGGTGATGGATATAAAATTTCATATTCAAAACTATAAACTGTTTATTTTTAAATTAACATTAATATAATATATTTCTTACCAATGATCTTAACTTCACTCCTGCCACAATGCAAGTCATCACGAATAGCATTTGCTGCTTGGATGGCCTTAATACGTTCCATGCGTCCACTTTGAGGTCCAACATACACAAAGACATTTGGCTCACTATCCAAAATGAAACAGTCGCCTTTGTTCATGGAGCTCACTTCCATTGGCATTTCATTTAGACGAACATTTCGCCGTCCCTTCACACGCAAAAACCGTTTCACTGGAACATTCTCAACATGGTGAAATCCAGATTTGACACCTCCTTTCAAGTATCTATTATTTCAAAAAATAAATATATTCATTAAATCAACACTGAGTTCAAAAATAATCACGTGCTTTCCTAAAAAATTAAACACATTGTATATAAGAGCAACAAACAGCATGAATCTTTTGTGGTTTATTTTTTTAAATATTTTAGATGTTTTATTTTATATTAAAATAATATTTCCTTTAAACAGATTTTGCAAACCATTTTTTTTGCAAGTGCTTTCACTCCAAAATCCATATGTTTTTTTGTGTTTATATGTGCATTAATCATTTTTTACAAAATGGTTGAAATATTTTTATAAAATGTTCTCTTTAATCGTCTATATTTCCTTTTTAATTAGAATCCTGCCTTTCTTTCAATTTTTACATTACGCAAAAATTGAATGATGTAAAATTTAATGTAATAATTATTTAGTGAATGAAGCTGTTGGAAAAAAATAGGCAATCTAATCTCATCAAAAACCCCAGCTTCACCTTCATAAAATCCTTTAAAACTAGGAAATAATATTTATCATTTAAGTAATAAATATTATAGCAATTGAAAGCAATAATGAATTATTTTCAAGTGCATGACTCAAAATAACTTGATAACTGCAAAAATGTTTATTTAAATGCATTGCTGGATATTTAATTTTTGAATACACTACCAAATTATCACAACAAAATCTATTTTGTCTTATAATATCAACTTTTAAAGAATGTTTACACAAGGTAAATTAGATGTCTATGATTATAATGATGACTGTCAAAATATTTAATAGTTTGAAGCACTTTGTAACATTTCATAATATTGACTGAATTAAAAGTTGAATTATTTCAAATTTTCAATCAAATGTGCTGAACGTCAGCTTTAAAGGTCAACTTAATATTGATTTTTAAAATTGATAAAAATATTTTCGTGAAAAAAAAATGAAATTGGAAAATTATTACCTACTGCAGAAAAACCAAATTTCGAAGTATTTTTATATCCAAAAGCTCATTTTTATACTTGTAAAAAAACAAATATATGAAGAGCACTTTGCATAAAATTTATAAAATTCGAATTTGTTTTAATAATATTTTTCAATGGTAATAAAATGGTCCTTATACAAACAATATACTACGACAACAATAACTACAATAAACAAATACCTACATTGCAAATCACTTTACAGTTCCTATCTGCGATCAACAACCAACATGAACAGAAAAACAACTGCCATAATTTTCCACAAATGTCGTTTAACTCTTCTAATCTTCTTGGTTACTTAAAGAATGATTTTCATGACAATATGCCTCTTTAAACCATTTATTCCTATATTCATTTTAATTTTGATTCACATATTTTTAAAAATTAACACAGATGTCGTTAAAACCTAAAATAGAAATTCAGATAGGAAAATTCAAATATTACATCTAATCTTCTAAAAGTTTAGAATTAGAGAGAGATGGAATGTTATCATTCTGTATTTGAAGCCTCTTTTTAAAATTTATTTCAGTCTTAAATCCTAATCTTAAATCCTAAGATAGTGATGGACAAATTTTTTTAAGAGAGTTCCAAATTAAGAACTTTACACACCCTAATATAGTTTATTATAAAACATAATAGCAAAACTGAAAAATAGTATGCATAGAAAATTTTTTAATATTAATGAGATGAATATAGCTGTGACTGCAATTCTGGGGGAGGAGATTTATTTTTTATATCTTTATATTTCTTGATATTTAATTAATGTCAAGCATATTTAAATAATTTTATGCATTTTAGGACATTTATTGCACAAAGAAAAACTTAAATCAATTTCTATGCAAATTCTGAAAGTATATTTTACATATACAAAGAGAATATTTAATTTTTTATAGAAATTTTCACATATGTAAAAAATGGATCTTGTCTTTAAATGAATTTTTTTAAACCACCAACACTGAAAATTTTTGTACTCTTTTTTTTAAAACCTGCGATCTCTTCAAAGGCCACATCCGACCCATCGACCCTTGTTTGTCCATCACTATCCTATAAAAGATCATAAATTAGCAGAGTAAATAATAAGGGATTAGGAACTATTAGTTTAAATTGCTTGCTTTGTAATAAAACAGGTAAGTGAAATTAAAACTCATTAATATTAAAACAACTCAGTCTGTATAATAATTAGTTTATAAATAAATAATTAAGCTTATAATGCAATCAATTACATTGAGTTATGTTTTACCTGACACCTTTTTTGAAATAGGACAGAAATAAAGCAGATTCAAAGCCTTGAACCTCTCGATGCTGAACTGGGCCTCCTCCCAATACATCATCCAACTCAACAGATTTGATAGCTGCAGTGCCAGATTCATCCTTTTAGTAAAAAATTATGTATAAATAATAAGTATAATATATTTCCATGAAGCAATTAATGCAACCAAAAACAAATGCAATATTACAAATTTATTTCATTTATATTTAATGAATTGTAAAGCAATGAACTAAATATGAAGAATTTATTTTTTTTATGTATATTACAGCATAAAAATTTATAAAAAGTTTTACATTAGAAATGAAAAACAAAAATGTATAATAAATAAGGAACAATAAATATGCTATAATAAATTGTAATATAATAAATTACATAAATAAAATGAGTTATAAATGAATGAAAATATATAATTACAGAAAATTTCAATTGAACAATACGGTGTCTAAAAAAGTTACATATCTTTTAATTTCCTCTAAATCAATTTTAATGTAAAAATTTAAGATAATAAGACACGAATTTTTCAATTAAATCACAATACAATATTTGTTTAAAATCAATTGTGGCATTGTTTCTTTTAGTTCTATAAAAAAGCTAAATTTCAATTTTTTTTTTCTACTCTATATAAAATATTTAACTTTTTTTCACTATAAAAATATGACTTAAACATGTTAAAAAAATTCTTTGAAAGTTAAAGTGATAGCTTGTAAAGAAAAAAGATATTTGTTGCAATTAAAAAAAATTACTTGAGAAGTTTCCTCTCCAAGCCAAAAATGAATGTCCCAATTCAAACGACCACTCTTGTCTTCTTTCGTCTGAAATTTATGTAACAATTACTGACAATGCTCAAATTCATGTATAATTTCCTCATGGTTGCAGGATCTAATCATGTAGAAATCACTAATGTATGGATCAATGAAAATCAAATCAAGCTTCATTAAGTTTTATCACTCTTAGACATATAATTTATGATAAATAATTTTAGTAAAGTATTAAGAAATTTCACTTACAATTCGCAGCATATTTCACCACTATTTTAAACTTCTTTTTTAAGAAAAGGTTTTTTCAAATAAAGAATCTGATTAACACTTATGCAAGGAAATATACTGAACTTCTTTTTTCAAGCTTTAGAAAAGGAAAGTGTTCCTTTAAATACTAAGTGATAGTTTTCATACATAAGTCGCTTTTTCATACTGATAATAAATTCTTGCTAAATTTAAATTTTATAGTAGTAGAAAGTGGATCCTATTACAGAAAAATGTGGGTAGTACATATTTTCTGTTACAATTAAATTTGATAATTATATGAATTGTTTCATTTTATAATCAAAATAATTGTAATTTTTATCATAAGTCTGAATTACATATAATTATTACACACATATATAATAAATAACATAAAAATATTTACCTTAGTACAATTAGATTACATAAACTGATGTTATTTGTGTGTAATGCAATTTATAGCCGTTATATTAAATATTATTATAAATCTTAAATAGAAGATGGCATCAATTAGACCTACAAAAAATAAAACCACTTTTTAATATTAATTATACACATTTATCATCTGATGGATAAAGAAAATTTGAAAGTTAAAAAAAGTAAATTTACCCTACTTAAAATGAAAGAAATCAAAATTATTTTTAAAGAATGATTGTACTGTCAAATAAAATTATCAAATAAAAACTCCTTGACCCACAGAGAGAGGTCTCTTATTTTAATTCAATCCAAAGACACATAATGGGAGTATCAATTTCTCAAGCTATTTTCTAGAGCAGGAATAACTGCTTGATCTTATCAACAAAGGAAATAACAATTTTAAAACTAGTTAAATGTGCTTCACTTTGATTTGTTCAGAGTTTTGATTCAAAATAGTTACTAAAATAAACATAGCATAAGAAACCCTTTGTAATGAACTTCAAAGAAAACACAAAAAGATAATTCATTTAATAGATATGAAAGGGCAAAGCAAAAATTAAGAAAATGAAAAGAAGGAGTGGCAGTATTTAGTGAAGCAGGTAGGAAACTTAGGGTGAAAAAAAGATTTATGTAAATTAACATTCATAATATATTACTTAAAACAAATGCATGAAAGAGTCCCAATATTCAATCTTACAAAAAAAAAAAAAAAACTTACACTTAATACTATATAAGAATCTCCACTGTAAAAATTTCCATATTCGCTCTCTGGTATCTTTTTTACTTCAAAATCCTTTTAAAAAAAACACTTAAAAAGATTATTCACAATTATTTGAAATGGAAAACTATTCTAAATTATTTTAAGAACAAGAAATACAAAATTTACTGAATTTCATAATTTAACTTAGTTTTTAATTTAGATATATCAGGCACAGTAGTTTGAAATAGATTCTAAGGCTAAAATGTAATTTTAAAGATTGTAGTGAATGTTTACAATTTTTTTATTATTACAAGCATGCAAAATTAAATAAATTCTTAACAAAATTACTCCTTAAGTTAAAAATTCTGAATTGGTATTTTTACATTATATAGAAAACATAAACTGGAAACATAATAAAATTTCACATTACTTCATATTATTAGCAAATGCTTCTCTTATATCTCTTAATCTCTCTCATATTTTTCTCTTTACAGTAAAAAAGAACACAAATAATATTTTTATAAGAATATATATAAAGTATTTAAAATAAATTTTAATTGTTATTTGTTTCAAATTCAAACCAATCATAAAAGAGTATACGTGTTTCGAATAATAAAAACACACACACACACATAAAATAAAACTAAATCTAATACACACACACAAAAACTTAATCAATGTAAACTAGTTAATTTTATGGCATTTTCAAAAATAAGTATGACATAGGTCAATTTTTAAATGTATAAAATAAAACGCCACACCCAAAGCTTTTAAATGTGGTTTTACTATAAAAAAAAAAAGAAAAAGTTAAAAATACTAAAATTAATCCCAGAATTTTTTGTTAATACGGAGCATTTTTCTATCTGCTGTTGTTCTTATCTAAAGATTCTATTTCCTGTGCTAAAATCTGATATATTTAGAATTGAAATTCATCAAGGAAGTTAAAATATTTGAGGAAGTGGGTAGAGAAAAATAATAATTGAACAAAAAAATTACCAAATAGGTCTCCTAAAAATTAAAAAAAAGGAGTAATATTAAAAAAACGTCCTAGCATTAAAAATTATATCCTAAATAAAAGAACAATTTTACTTCTATTCTCCATATTGTGAGACCAGCACTTTTGCCTGCATCTTCAAAAGCGGGATCTATAACTGTCATACCTAATAATTAATGCAAACAAAATTCGAAGAAAATTTTTAATAGACTCTTAGAAAGAAGTCTCACGCCTCTATGTCAGGAATATCTTGTCAAAATGTCAACCGCAAAGCTACAGAGAATCTATATATTCAGCGTGCAACGCCGATGTATGCGTTGATTCTGGGAAATGTGCAGCCTTGCTCCGATTTGTTGTTGTCAAAAGAAAAAAAAAACAATGAGATCGCTTTGCGTGTACCATGTGACTACAACGAACCAATGTCAAATCAGTTAAGAGGTCGCATGTGTGTGCTGACTCACACAGCCGGAAAACAAAACTATCCTGTTCGAACATTTGAATGAAAGTTGATTGCTGCTCAGTATTCGATTCTTTATTTTTTGTCTTTCTAGCGTCGCAATGAATTAAAGAAGAAAATTATTCCAGGCTACTTCAACTACTTTGAACTTGTTACAAAACAGATGAAAAACTAAAAATACTTGAAAATTTTAGGATGAATTTTATTTTTTAATATTATATATAAAATACATTTATCTATTTGTTTGAATTATAAATTTACCATAAGTAAAGTCTTGGATAATTTTATAGAGTAAAGCGTTTGGAAGGATGGCGAGAATTTTGATTCTTCCTTGTTACAAAAATCGCATTTCTGAGAGAGGGGAGAGGGGATAATGTGTATTTTATTCATTTATACAACATTTTTAAAATATAATCTGTATTGTTCCGATCACAATTAAGGCTGTCTTCGGTAAAAGTACGAGAGCTCTAACTAAACGCGAAGCACATTTTCAGACAGAAAAATGATCCAATTTCCATGGAAATTTACAATATTATAACTCTGTTAACAATATAGTGTTTTTAAAAATTTCAAAATATTCTGTGAATACTTTCTTTTTTGTTTTAATACGTGAAGGCAAGGCCTACTTAACATTACGGTATAGAATAAAAAATGCGAAACACATTTTTACCAGAAAAAATGAATCAACTCGGTTAAAAATGGGAAGTATGGTAAAAAATGCTGCTCTCTAAAGGATAGTGAAGTTAGAATATCATATTGATTTTTCATTTCTTTTATATCTGAAAAAATGTTCCGAATTCGAGTCCTATTCTTTAACATTAACCGAAAACAGCCTTAAGAAAAATATTACGTTCTGTGTAGTTAAAATGTTGAAGAAAAGTAAACTTACTCCTCCATTTTCTTCTACTTTTTCTTTTTACTTCTTTCTCTCTCTCTTTCCCATTTGGAGGTTCAAATCCTTCCCATAGACCAGGGGTGGCGAATCTTTATGGATTAACCATTTTTTTTATAAAGAAGTGTTTAATGAGGCATAGACGCGTGTTACATAATTTTTATTTGTGATTATTGGGAATATAATAAAACTAAATGCTAACAACACAAACAGTGGCGTAACGTACACCCCCGCATTGTAGGAGGCCCAAGGTACTAGTGTGCCCAAGGCCTGACTGCCACTAAGTACCTACCCTTTGTGAAATCCCACTTGGGGGCCCAAAACCTGATTTTGCAGGGGGGCCCAAATGTTCTCAGTTACGCCACTGAACACAAAACACTTTATTTACTACGAAAACGTAACTTTTACACTATATAGTTGTTAATGTTTTCGTTGTACATGTAATTCAAATTAAAGTAAACATTATTGTGACTTCTGTTGCAGATTGTGAATGACAAATATCTTATATTAGTATTGTGAGATGTTACTTTTAGTAGAATGCGCATACTGAATTGGAGTCATCTGCCAAATGGTTTCTAAGAAATTAATTATTTTGGCTGTGGTTCACTTTTTTGACAAAAGGGATTTCTGATTTGTTTCAAAATGCCATTTTACAGACAATGTTTTACTTACCACCATTCCAGAACATAAAACACACACCGCTTTGTCATCCTTACTAATAATACCATATTTCGAGATTCACCAAATTTGAAATTCTATGTTACACTTACTATATTGCACTTTTTGTTCTTTCGCTGAACTATAGACATGTTAAATAATGGTTATAAAAATCGTAAATATAACACAAGTAAACTTTAAAATACAGTTGTGTCAATGGAAGTGATTATGCTCTACGTTGACTAACTTTGCATCCTAAGCAATTGTAGTCCACGACGCAACTACGGCAAAACGATAATAAGCTCCCCGACGGCCGCCGCAGGACCGATCTCACTCGCGTTTCTTCGTAATACTTCGTAGTGAACTTTGTTATTTTGATCGCTGGTGTACCCAAACTGGCGTCCCATCAATGGCACGCGTGCCACTGGTTCGGCCATACACCAATATTTTTTTAATTTTTATCATAAAGATAGCGCGTTGATGCTTTCGTCTACATTTTTTTTAAATAATGTGTCCCCCTTCCAAGAAAGTAGTGTGCGTATGCCGTTGAACATAAATTTATTTGTCATATGCATTTTCTATACTTCCTTTTGAGAAATATTTTAATTGCAAATACTGTTTTAGAGAAAAAGATAAATTGCGAAATCACAGATAGAAAATGAGACCAGTCTGTGGTGTAAAAGAAAAGAAGGGATATTGTTAATTTTTAAGTAAAAGAATAGTACTCTTATAGTGTCTTATTTAAAGATTTTAATATGAAATGTACAAAAATGCTTAAATTTTACTTCAAACACAATTTAATTATTTATCTAATTGTAATATACTTACTGTACTTGTCTTAGAAATAATATTAAATCAATTTTTTACACATTTTATCATTTCGTTTGATGATGGAGAAAAATTAACGAGTTTAAACGTTAAATAATTCAATTGGAATAGTAAAATTAAATTGGAATTCAAATTTTTTTTTAAAAAAAAAAGGCGTCGTGGCATAAAAGAAAAGTTTACTATGAAAATAGCACCAACGTAGGTCAAAACGAATTAAATTATTCACACAGAAACAAGAATAAAATACACTATATAGTAAGAAAAAAACGACGCACCAAGAAGGAGTTGCCCGATCATAATGAAATTTTTCGTTTGCAAAGACATTTGTACCAAACATGCCAATGATTAAAATTTGGTGTCCAATGAATGAATTGCGGAACTGCGCACTTAGCAGGTGTCTATGAAAAGCAATTCTCAATCTGATGGTCAAAATTTCTGATGCATAGCAATTTAGGAGATACCTTTCACCGATTGAAAAAATGCCTCGCCGCAGGATTCGAGCTCATTACGAGCAACTGTCAGAGTTTGAAAGAGGTCTTATCATTGGATTGAAAGAGACAGATTGGGCAAATAGGAGAATCGCTCGTCATATGAGTCGAAGTGATGCGGCCATTGGAAGATGCTGGCAAGAATGGATGGACAGTGGCAGATTTTAGAGTCATGATGGTAGCGGTCGACCTAGCAGATCGGGAGGACAGATTAATTGTCAGATCAGATGTCACAGCGCCTGATTCATCGTTATAAACCATCAGACGTGCGAACAGAACACGAGTGTCCAACGTGACCATACACAGATGGCTGATAGAGCGAAATTTAAGCTCGCACCGACCGCTACGCCACCTGCCACTCACGCCTACATATTGTCGAACCAGATTATAGTGATGCTGGATTCGATCAGGTTGGAATCATGCTGACTGGGAACGTATATCCAACTGTGTCCAGACGATCATCGAAGACATGTCTGGAGATGCCCAGGGCAGCGTGCCGATCCTGCTTTCACTATTGTACGCCACACAGTCCCTCAACCAGGAGTTACGGTATGGGGAGCCATTTCTTTTGACAGCCAGACCCTTTTAGTCAGTGGCGTAGCTACCAATGGATTAGGCGGGGCCCTCGGATCCTAACCACCAAGCAAGCTGAACTTGCGATAATTTCTCTCAAATTTAAGATATCATCATAAAAAGCTTGTAACATAACTATAATCAGGGTAATTCAGTTGAAAGTAATTTTGAACTTGTAGGGAATTCCCCTAAATTCTTTCACTTTTTGAAGTGAAAATTTCTTTAGCCGCGTTGGACACCTTTTGGTAGGGAAAAATCTTATGGATTCGCGTCACCGACATGCTCATGACTCTTTATGCTGTAAAGGTTGCTTCTCCTTGCAATTCGCAGTGTAGTAAGAAAGCCAACTTACCGAGTGAGTGATTGAGAATTATGTTTACGTCGCGCTACAAAGCTATTGGCGAAGGAACTCGTAATTCGCCAACTTACCGAGTAATTTTGTAGTGAATTGAAAAATATATTATGAAAATAAATTTTCGGCATATTTAATAGTTTCTTGATTTTTTTAAAAAATAATTATTTAAAACTTACCACTAGTTTTGCAAAATAAAAAACATTTAACTGTTTTAAGGTAACGGTTAAATATAACTTTAGGAATTTTTAGAAGTCAAATTATGTGAGAAATTAAAATTTTGCATTTATATTTCGATATTAAAATAACGCAATAATGCTATTTTTGATAGGAAATGGAAATATTTTCACGGAAGAAGAAATACAGGTGATAGAATCGCAAAATTTATCACGAAAGAAGAAGCTCAATCAGTATATCCTGAAGGAATTAGACTTATATTTACAAACGCAGCGGTAAATGAGTACAACCATTCTATTTTAAACAGTGAAGAAAATAAAACAATATCTTTAGCATCTGATGTTTTCGTAGGGTGTCATAATGCTGAGCAAGAAAATTTTGTAAGACAGAAGTTGCATAGAATGAGAGCTGATAACACAGGTGGATCGCATTACGAATTAATTTTAGCTCTCAACCGACCTTAAATGATAACAAACAACATAGATGTTGCGTACGGATTATCAAATGGCCCTGTTGGAAAATTGTGTTACGTAGAGAGAGAGGAATATCATGGCATCATATAAGAAATTGGATAAAATTTCCAAAACTATGTGGACGAAAACGAGCTACAAAATCGAGGAATCTTAGTGTCCGCCTTAATCTTGACGATGATGCTGTGCCAATTACTCCTCACACAGACATCTCATCCATACCACTCAATAACAATAAAACCATAATAGCGAAACGAAAACATTTTCCACTTATTTCTGCTTTGGCAATGACTATTCAGAAATCACAGGAAGGTACTTATGATGCTATTGTCTACGAATACGATCGCAAACATCCTAGAGAATTAGTATACGTAGCTTTAACAAGAGTAACGAAGATTCAAGGTTTATTTTTGGTTACTCAAGAAAATATTAGCAGCAGCCGGAAATTTTGGATTGGTAGAACAGGAACACCTCTAAATGCTTCAGAAACATATAAACATCATAAAAGATCAACAAGTCATCGAGAGGATCTAACGTTAGAATTGAAAAAGTTATAAGACTATACACTACAAACGGTCACCAAAACTTTTCTAGAATTCATCTCAAACAAGAAAGGATTATCGATATTTTCATTCAATTGTCAAAGTTTGCATGCGCATGCAGCTGACCTAATAAATGATGCTATCGCAAAAAAGTCAAATGTTCTGCTTTTGTCAGAAATTCGTATGAAAAACGAAGAACCACTTGATATTCCGAATTTCAACTTCGTTGTAAGTAATAAAAGACCCGAAGTTTTTTCCAGCAGCGTAGCTATTTATCACAATACTCAAGATACGTCACACTTCATTACTTCACATATGGATATACATACTAAATTCACTAGAAGCATTGGTGTTAATGTTTTTGATAAAGGTGAAATATGCGTTGCTCGTTGCGATTCCGAGAATGGGCAATACATATTAATGGTTGCCGTTTATATTTCGCCTGGAAAATCTATGAGACAGATACAACAATTTTTATTCGAAAATTTGATGATTTATACAAAAGAAGGTTCTGAAATACTCGAAAAAAGATTTGGCGAAAAATATGATAATGTACCGATGATTTTAAGTGGAGACTTCAATATTAACTTTGCAGATGTTAAAAATCTACCACTAATTGAATTTCTAAATGAAACACTTAATTTAAATATGTCCAATGATCGAAAACTCAGTACTACAAATATAAAACGACGATCGATGCGGTTTATAGGCGATACTTAGATAAATTTGAATCAAACATTTTCTTTTTTCTTACTTTAGTTACCATAAGCCTATTGTATCTTTTTTAGAACAAAGAAATAATTGAAAATACAAAAGGTTTAAGTATTGTTGAAATTAATGATGACAATGATGCAAACAATTAAAATAATGTTATAAATCAAGTACATTGAAATTTAAGTAAATACAAATACTATCCATAAATAATATGATTGTATATTAATTGTTATTTCAATTGAATTGTATTTATATTTTGTCATGATCTTGTACAACCCGTAATATATTTGAATAATAAAAAACCATTTAAACATGCATATAATTATTCCTCGGAGTGTCAATACATGTGAAAATCAGATTGATGTTGATAATTTTAATTGAAGCATTATGAAATTTCAAATTTTAATACTAAAAGTTCTAAATTTTCACTTCTATCGGCAGTCTCTATAACTGCCAAATTTTTTTGTTCAGTGTTGCGAACTTTACTTATTAAAAAATTTATATTATTTTCATTTTTTTTTTTCATTTTCTTTTATACTGTTACTTGAAAGTTCCATGAAAAATCTTACTATATTTATTATTACACTTTAAAAACCTACACAAGAGGTAATTCCTTCTTAGTCACATTCTATTTTAAATAACAATATAATTCATAGTAAGCTAGAATATATATAGTTTCCAATTTCAATATTTCGCGACCTTCTCGTATCTGCAACAGACTGATGTAATTTTGTCTCCTCCCCCTCCCCTGTAGCTTTTGCATCCCCTCATCTGCTCTTTGTAAAGTTTTTTTTTTTAAATAATTATAATAATACTGTATTGGTGGACCATTTTGTAGCTCTGAGCCCTCTGGTGGGTGTAAGTTCGATGCTCCCAAATAAATAGCCGGGGATTCTCCAACTACGTTGTTTTATAGCATAACTTTTCGTTTCTCTTGCCTATAAACGTCAGTATATATAAAGTATAAGTACATACGAAATGTAATGCATTAATTATAAAACTGAATTAGGGATAAAAAAAAGAACCCATTGGGGCGTTTAAGCGTGTACAATGCCAAGAAAAAGAAGATAGTAAACAAAAAGTGTTGCTTTATATGAATATACAAAGCAACAGTTTTTGTTTACTATCTTCAAAAATGAGGGCCCTATCTTGTTTGGATTTTATCAGGTAAAAAAGAGTAATTTACTTGATAAAATCCAAACTAGATAGAGCCCTCATTTTTTTAGCAAAGTAGATAATAAAAGCCGATTCTACGGTCGCAGGCGGCACAGGCGGAGCAGAGTTAAGTCATTTTCCTCCTGCTGCTGAGTTGAGTTGTTTCCATCCTGCTGTTGAGTTGTTTTTCTCCTACTGTAATGTGCAGGTGGAGCAGACTGTGTTGAGTTGAATTGTTTTTCTTCCCACTGTTGAGTTGTTTTTCTCCTGCTATTGTTTTGGTTTTCGAGTTCAGGAGGCGAGTTGAGTTGTTTTCTCCTACTGCTAAGTTGAGTTGTTTTTTTTTAAAAATTTGCAAAAAATTGAAGTATGTGAATGTTAAAAGTGCTCATGGCACCACCTATTGATTAAAATATACACTAATTATAGATTTTAAAATGATTGAAGTAAATAACACTCAAATAAAAAAATAATAATAAATCCAGATTCAAACTCACAGCCTCAGAACAAAATGTCTCCATAGGACAATAGTTTTTCAGTTATGCTAACCATTGTCCTATGAAGGCATACAGACCTGAAGAAAACTTATGTTTATAATCTCATGAATTTAATTTTGTAGGCGAAGCAGATGGCGACATTTTTTTAATTAATTTTCTTAATTAAAATAAAATAAAATACATTTAATTTAATAATTTGTAAATTTTAATTCAGTATAATGATTGCACACATACACAGTAAAGATACAAAGTAAATTGATTATTCAGAAAAATGTGATGTAGTATACTCGTAATCAGAGTGAACAGGTTACGATTTAACTTGTCTTAGCTTGTCTGATCTTGATTCTACAAGACGGCGACTGAATTCTACGTCAGAAATTATTTCAATGCTTACTGCGGATAGCAACATTTTTTAAAATAATTTTCTTGAATGTTTTTATAATAATCTTTTTTGGAAATAAACACTTTTTATTATTAAAATCTGTAAATTATGTAACTGAAGAATTTTTTGAAAATCTTCGCTTAGATATTATTTTAAGAAGTAAGAGACATATATTATGTCCACCTGATTGTTTTGAATATTATGAATAATCTGTTTAAAAAATATTATATAAAGATTTTATAAGTTTCACACAGAGTATTTTGTTCTAAAAATTTTATTTCTATAAATATGAATAATTTTTTTATATGCTTAATTTGAGTTAATATTATTTTTATTGTTTGTTAGTTTAATTTATGTTGAAACAGGTTTCATTTTTAAAATTAAAAAAAAGAGTTTTTTTTATTATTATTAAAACAAATTATCTAAGAATGTTTAAGCATAAATTATATTTTTAATACATTTCATACAAATGTAAGGGAAAAAAACCTTTTAATATAAGTTTAAAAACAATATTTTTATATACATTTCCCAAAGGATTTGGCTTTAAAAATTTTGTTTCTATAAATCTGAATGAACACATGTACAGTAAAGATACAAAGTATAAGTTGCTTATTTACAAAAACAGAGTTCTGTATTCCGTTTTACATTACAATCATTTATTTACATTACAAAAATCACATTACTGAATCATATCATTGGATTTTATGTCATACTGCTCATTGAATAGGTCTAAATTCATCAACGACCAATTTACATGGGCAAGAGTATAGTCATGCCATCACCATTAATAAATCTTTTGTCATCTTTGTATGACAGAGCAAGCTTGTTTTGCTTTATTAAATGTATTGGGTGGAATTTGGACCTAATTAAAAGTTCATGTCAGCGTATTTTAATTTTTGATTGAAAAGACATGTTTTGTAGTCCCCAAATGTTATTTTGTTTTTCAAAGATTGTTTTTAATCCCTTTTAGCCTCTTTTCAGTCTTATTGTTTGTCTTGTAGGCATACTTTTTCGATTTTAATCCTACATATTCTGTCATAATATTTCCCTTGTTTTCATCTTTCCTTTTTCCGATGACTTTTTTGATAACAACAGGTTAATTATAAATGGTGTTTTTGTCATAGTCTGAAGTGTCATATAAGTTATTATCATCTTTTATGTTGCTATAAAATCATCAGTCTTTATTTCATACATAAAAGAATCGATATCAGTGTACATGAGCCTTACTTTCGAGTCGTAACGATGCTTCATGTACTCAGTGAAAAGAATACACATAAAAACTTTTCAGATATCTAAAATTACCATTCCTACCTGTATCGGTTTCAAAAATTTGATTTTGCTTTTTTAAATGAACGGCCATTATAAGTTTTCAGAAAATATTGTGTGACGATTAAAATTGTGGATTTCACTATTGTTTTCGAGTTTGCTCTTCTGTTGAATATCAACGTATATCGACTCTTTTTCTTATATTTTCTATCGTTTTCCTCGAAAATCCTATTATTTATTAGTATGTAATAATTCTTTTGAAAGTCACTTACAGCTTTGGTTCTTAATTTAGTATTGTAATCTATGTAATTTTGAAGCCAAGGAGACTCAAAAAATTTTAAAACGCGATAAATTTTTTTCCAAGACTAACCCTAATTTTAAATAAGGATTTAAATTCGAATAATGAAGAACATATTTTGTTTTTGGTTCCGTAGTAGTTAAAAGTCTAGGTTCTTTACATTCAGGTGAGGGTTTATTTTTCTTTTTCATACAAATCGGAAAGCTTTTTCACTTCTATTCTCTCGAAGCGGGATATTGCATAAACAATCAAAAGAGAAAAACAAAGCATAAATAATTTTCAAATTAGTGTCTTTAGAGTACAATATTGAAATGTTGCTTTTCATTTACAGATATGATTAAAATATGGGAAGATAGATTTCGTAAATAAACCACACACTTATTTTTCAGCAAGATAATGTCAGACTACATACTCGACTCTCTCCAATCGAACATGTCTTGGATATGATGGGAAAGCCACTGCAGCTACCAAAGAATGTTGATGAGCTGGCCCGACAATTGGAGCAAATTTGGCGAGAAACACCGCAGAAGACCATCAGGGTGCTTTATCACTCTATGCCACCTCGTGTGGTGGCTTGCATCCAAGCTAGAGGTGGGTCAACACCATATTGAACTCGTTACTTTGTAGCTATGTAACTCTGGAATAAATCGTTCAATTTTTCTGAAATTTTAATCATTTTTTATTCTGTACATAATCTTTCTACCCACCAATTTTTTCCTCTATCGGACAACTCGTTCTTGTGTGGTGCATCAGGGTTTTTTGTTTGTTTGTTATAGAGTGTAGTTGGGAATACCATTTAAAAAATAAAAAAAAGCAACATAATCTTTTTTTTATTTGTAGACTACAGGAAACGTTGATGACAGAAAAGGGAGAAAATGACATTGCGACTCAGTTACGTGACTTTTAAATAAATAAAAACTATGTCACGAGGCATATTTAAAAAGCTTATGGTTGCATTTGATCTCCAAAAGTGTCACCTAAAAAACATTTTTTCATAGCAGTTGTGCGTGATGAGAAAGAAAACACACATTATCATTAATACTAAATCAACTACTCATTTTTGAGGAATTAGTTCCCCCCAAAATATAATTAACCAGCCGTTATCCACCCCCACTTCACTGGGTATTTTATGATGGTGTCTTTTTTTCTTATTATTATTATTACATGCTGTTTATGTATAAATTATTTATATCCAAGTCATAGTATTAAGTATTCGATTCAATTGAAAAACGTTCTTGATTTAAAAAGAACTTAAATATCTAAAATTGAAGTAAAATTATCTTTTACGCTCTCGCAACCCAACCCCCTTCAAAGAGGATCTTTACTCAACAAAATAAACAAGCTTGCCGAATTTCAAGTCTAAACCTAATAGTTCAAAAATATAATTTTTTTTATCAATAAGCTCTTTGAGAGTCGATATCTGTAAAATCCGTTCTTACTGGATTTGAATTTAACAAAAGAAACATGCATACCAAATTTCACTACCGTAAATACAGTAGTTCAAAAACCGAATTTTTTTTATCTTTACGCTCCGGTAACTCTCCGTTCCTTCCCTAAGAATCAAATTCCGTAAAATTCGTTCTTAACGGATTACAATTCAACAAAAGAAACATGCTTATCAAGGTTCAAATCTGTGAGCCTAATCATTCAAAAACGGGAATATTTATCTATAAGGAGGAAGGGGGGATATTATCTATCCCCTCGCTATGCCTGTTGGGAGTCGATTTTCGTAAAAACCGTTCTTAGCGGGTCTCTACTCCATGGATGGAACATGCATGTCAAATTTCAAGTGTGTAGGCTCCTGAGATGTCTTGATGAGTGAGTGAATGAGTCTCCTTTAGACCTCCCCTTAAGACCCAGTTCGCACGATTGTGTGGGGTAGACATTCTTATCCCTTTATGATCTGAAATATTTTTATATTTAAATATTACATTCTTTTGGTTATTAACTTTATACTGACCCCAATGACATTGGAAAAAATCATTTTAAAAAAAATTGATATTCCTCTGGAACGCGGAACGCTCCAGCATGAACTTAAGGCTGGGTCTTTTAAAGGGATATATAGATCAAAATAATTTTCGGATGTTTAACAGAAATTTTTTGGACAAAGGAATTTCAGAAATGTAAAGGCACGGAAACAATATGGGCCAGTAAATGTTTGTCAAAGGAAAACAATGCTAAACTCAGTGGGCGGTTGTACATATTTCTGCGCCCCAGGTATAAGGAATAATTTGGTACCCTGTTTACACACTTTTAAAAATTAATTTATTATGTTCTATTGAATATTGACAACTTTTTAGTGAATACGATACAAAAAAAGTGAATAATGAAAAGCATTGTAATTCAATTGGATGTGATACTTTTTCCTTTTTAGACCATGGCTCTGGTGCTACTGGCAGAAATGCGCGATCCTGAATTATAGCTTTAATAACTTGTGCCATTTCCATAGCAGCTGTATGAAATTAATAACACTATTGACAGTTAAATTTAAAAAACTCAAATAAAATGATTTAAATACTTATTCCCTATTTCTCTGTATAAAAATTAGAACTATTTTATTATTGGTTCATTTGTTTGAGGTGTGTTGCCGCTGTAGCCCAGTGGTCATGATCCGAAACATGGCCGGAGTACTGTAGGTTTGAATCCTGGTGCCACTGAAGATCCTCCTCCGTGTAGAGGGGCTGATGCACGTTCAATCTGTTGAAGGTCTTCCAAATGGGTGTGGTGTGGAAGTTAGGAGAGGAGGTGTGGCCACTTGACCGAAGCTCAAATGTACGAGGTTTGTCGCCAACAGCCTTCGCGTTCATTTGTTTGACAAGAAAATCAGCTCTTATTTCCTAAACTACTTTCATCGAAAAAAATTCCTCACTTGCTCAATTTTTGAACGGATTAAAATTGCAGATTTGTTCAACCCTATCAGTTCTTCTGTTACACGCAAATCGTCAGAATGAGACACGCGTGCCAACACCGATAAGCAGCTATTGAGCGCCTTTAGCTGTTATGCGTGATATGATGGAAACATGAGATTATCTCACTATTCTCTAGAGCAGGGGTACTCAGCCTTTTTTTCTGCTGGGCCGCATGCATATGTCAGCTGCTTCACGCGGGCCGCAACATCAGGATAAATAGGGGAGGGGGTAAAAAAAAATGCTTTAATACCAAGATAACACTGGAAATTTAAAATGTGGAAAATGGATCCAAAGATTATAACTCCTGTTTTGCTTTTTTTAATTATTATTTTTTATATTTTTTGCACTAACACTAAATTAGAAGCATTTAAGGGGTATTGGGAAGCTAAAATCATGTTCTTTTGACAATTTGAGATTTTTTACATTTTTAAATTGTATAGATTTTAACCTTTCTAAAAATACCTTACTTTAACCTCTAGGGTAATTCGAAACCCTTAAAATCTATTTTTAAATAATCGTTTAACCTGGGCCAAACGCATTTGAAAGGCGAAAAATGTAAACAAAGTACTTCGTTTTGGCTTAAAAGTTTTTAACGTCTGATATAAACCAAAACATGTATCTTTTATTGTAAGTTGAGCCTCTTATTTTTTTATCTCTTAGCTGATTAGAAATCTCACTGCATACATTAAAATCAATTTATCTCAAAATGTAAATTTTGATGTTCGATTTACCTTTTCTGAGAAACTACTGTTCACAGGGATGTAAATTTTTTTTATGATATATTTTTAATAATGTTTAATATATACTGAAAAGAGCTTTTTGTAAAAAACTCAAAAATTTATTTTTTACAAATTTTTTATGTGAAAAATGGTTCAAATTTCGTATTGTTCGACAAAATATTTCATAAATTTTTAAAAAATTCAAAATTAGCTAAAAGATTATTTCAGTATAATGAGAAAGGTGTACTTTAATTATCTGAAAAATTTCAAACATGTTCAAACAGATTTTGAGAAAAGGTACATCGAAAACAGCCAATTTAACATTGTCACTATATATATAGAGAGAGGTTTCCAACTCCCCTTAAGGTATCCGACTACGTTCGGAACCGTGATTTTGCAAAAGCATGTAAATGGATAATATTTATGATATTTAGCGTCACTTAGATTAGACAATGTATATAAAATTGGGTTAAGAATAGTATTACAATAAAAAATTATTTAAATACAATATTTTGGCAAAAAATCAACTTAGAATAACCTTTTTTCCAAATGTTCTCCTTTTGTAAAAAATGCTTCTATTGTATTAATATTTTGCCTGTATATAGCTCATACTTCTGTACAGAGGCTCAACTAGAGTTTTTGAAATGCATAACTTGGAAGTCGGTTTATCCATGTTTTACGAAAACAGAAGGAAGAAATTTTAAGAAAATACGCCGATAATTATTTCAAATGGTTGTAACTCTGAAAATAATCTGAATTTTTAAAAAATCATAGTTGAGCCTCTGTACAGAGGTCTGAGCTATATACAGGCAAAATATTAATACAATAGAAGCAATTTTTACAAAAGGAGAACATTTGGAAAAAGGGTTATTCTAAGTTAATTTTTTGTTAAAATATTATATTTAAATGATTTTTTTGTCATAATGTCCTTAAAACCATTTTATACATGTATTCTAATATAAGTGACACTAAATATCATGAAAATTATACATTTATGCGCTTTTTTAAAATCATGGTTCTGCACGTAGTCGGATACCTTAAGAAACACTCCTTCACAATTTATGCATCAGTAAACGGTTTCATATAGGATTACCAATAATACAACAAACTTCATAGAATGTATTTGTTACCGATGACATATTACCAGTGGCAAAACACTTTGTTGCAGTTGCAAAGAATATTCAAGAAAGCCTATTTATCCCCCTCTTGCAAAAGATCTTGGAAGAAAAGTGTAATTGAATGATTCCTGTTTACTGGTATTTTTTAAATAAGCACTTTCGTGACAAATGAAACAATTTCTAATCATTGTTTGTTCTTCACTATAAAATTGTCAACCACCCAATCATCTTGAAACGATATAATTTCTTGGAATATTTTTCATTTGCAAGATATGAAAGAGAGTTAAAAATTAGTTCCACCCATAAAATTCCCCTGTTGTATGTTATTACTAACCGTAACCGTTCCAAATAGAAAAATAATATCAATTTGCACCCGTTCGACACCGACAGCAAAAAGCAAAATCGATATATAATATTCGATTTCTTGACAAAGAATATTTCCCACCAAATTTTTAATACAATATTCTTAAATAAGGGATTTTCTCAGAACAATGGGCCATGATCAAAAAGGGCTCAGTGGGCCGCAAGTTGAGTAGCGCTCTACTCCAGATTTTAAAAGTTTTAACAACTGAATATATTTTCGATTTATCTCGGTAAAAACTATGCAACAAAATCTCTTAGCAAGCCACACTGATGCCTCAAGTTTTTTTTAACCTGTATGCGTTCCTTAAAAACATAACTTTTATTTTTTTCCAACACACATAAACTGTTATGGAGCCATCTCTGAGAGCTTTAAAGCTGGAATTACAATGTTTGCTGCAATGTTCAATCTCTAGAGTTGCTTTAGGACTAACTAAATGATCGGTAAAATGTTGTCCAGGGACAACTGCAGATTTCGAAACGGTTGTATAGGAATTTCATAATTTAATGTTTTTTTAAAAAATCATTAAAGGGCGCATTCCTTTTTTAGTTCGTATGAAATTTTTTTCTTAGAAAATTGAATAGTTTCTGCACATGGGAAAATAATTAATGTTTTTAAGAATTTTCAATATTTATATTCTCCAACCTTTTTGGCGTTTTTTAATCAATTATTTTGGAGCACCCATTTTTCTTAACTTATCTATTAGCCTTCACTTCATTAGGCCAGCGTAAGGTACCTGCTATTACCAGAAAAGCATAATTTTTATTAAAACATTTCAATACTCCGTTCTTCTGCTTCTGAGAATGTCCTTCCTACAAGCTTCCCCGTGACCGCAGTAGCCGAGGGGTCAGGATCACGAACTCGGGACCGGGCGAGTCGGTGTGCCACTAAAGATATAGAGGAGCTGATCTGTCTATGCTGGTGTCGGTGTGGAAGTTTAGAGAGAGGAATTCCAGCTCAGCTATCCTCCTCATCATCTGACTAGTTGAAAAGGATATCGTCAGTAGTCCTCTTCTGAGTGCGAGGCTAATGTTTGGCTGCTGAAGGAAGCGTACATTTTTTTACTGAGTGTAAATAGAGGAAATGGGGAGCAGAATATAAAAGAATCCAGGTCCTAATAAAAAAGTACAGGAATCTCCCTTTTTTGAAAAACAGGTAATACATGCTAAAGAACTTGATTTGATTTTTTCTTTATAAATGACACTCTACAAAGCAACTCGAAAGCTGCTGGGGTGACGGACCTCGCAATGTTGAACACCAGTTGAGTGACAAGAAACCATGAAACTTGCAATTGGTCTTTCAGAAATTTGGTCTAGAACTATCTAGCTATAAAATATATTTTATCCTCAATAAATACGTTGGACCAATGTCAGAAATGAAAGCAAAAGTAAAATTCTGAGAAATGTTCAAGCCATTGTACAGAACTATCTCAATAAGCTCTGCGATCAAATGTTAAAAGAAGAATGTTTTCTTAAATAAGAGTCCAATTAGCCTTTTTTTAAAAATTTTTTTGCTTATTTAAGCTTAAAGATAATTATTTGCTAACTGTTAGTATTTTCACTTCAGTTGGCTTTTTTTAATTGATTGTATATTAACGCCCTCCCCCCCTTGAAGCTCCATGACGGCCATTGGTTCGTGATTTTGAACGGTCAAGTGACAAGAGCGACATCGAGCTGCAATCCCCTCTTCAAACTTACATATTTAAGATAAATCGGGGATTTTGAACAAATTTAATATACATCATCCTCACTATATGGCAGGTCAATAGTATCAGAACTAAAACTTAATAAGACTACTACCAATGCCGGCTCTAGCAGTTTTCCCGCCCCGGACAAAAATGGAAAATGCCTCCCCTCTCCCCAAAGTAAAAAAAATATTATTCAAAAAGGTAAATTGAGTGTGTTTATATAGATACACGCCTATAAAGAATAATTCTTACAAATAAAAGGCAGCATAACAATATATATATATATATATATATATATATATA
>BMAV01019113.1:177841-229770 GCA_019973955.1 Trichonephila inaurata madagascariensis
CCATTTAATCTATCTTGAAGAAGAGAGTTGTAGATTCTAAGAAATTTTTTTATTAATTTTAATTTTGAAAAACTCTTCTCTTGTTACAAAGAACGCGAAGCTCTTAATACAATAGCAAGATTTGGTGCAAATTCAAAAGTTGGAATAAGTTTTAAAACTTCAATTGGGCTTTCTTTTTTGCCTAACAAAGCCAAAACTGTCACTACCTCATCTGCTATATCAAGCGCTTTTATATCAACTGATTCCTAATTGGTCAATATTATTTCTAAATTTTTAGTTTTTACATAATTAATTTTAGTGATATCTTTTAAATTATATGTATTGTATAAAAATTTAAAACAATTGCTGTGGATACTCATTAAATTAAATCTACATACCAAGGCATTAATTGCTTAATCAATGTAAAAAAAATAAAATGCCTAGGATTTTCCACCTATTTCTATTTTATCTTTGAAACTTTATTTCAGGGTCACTTAAATAAAATATCCCTTAAAAAGAAGTAAATATATATGGTCCCTGTTCAAAAAGACGTATCAATATACGAGTAATTGGGCCTTTTTCGGAGGTGTGCCTTATGAGAAATACTAATGTATTTGTATATTATTTTAAATCTTAAAAAATAGAAAATAATTCTAAATTAAAGACATAAGTACCTGTTCTTATTTCAAACGACAAAAATGTAAAAGAAGGAATTGTCCATTTCAGCAGACCAATTTCTTCCAAAAAGAGTCTGCTTATGGTAGGGATCACCAGCGTTTATTTAACTTATAAAGTAGCTACACTTAAGACTAAAATAAAGCCTCTCCTGTGACTATTTATCTTCCAAAATCGATTCATTACCCTTGTCCCTTCCCTTTTGTTTAGCTGACACAGGACAACCTACGGGTAGTAGGAATGTCCGTTGTGACCTCACTCCAAGATGGGAAGGAAGTGTCTAGAGAAAGTTGTGAAAACATCAAATTTCGTGATTTAACATACACTCCCGCCTCGAAGCCTTCAGGTTGCAACATAAAACAAAACTGACATTAAACATACAGAGTACAAAATAAGGAAATATGATACATTAAGTGAAATACCCAATTCACAAAACATCTGAAAATATATCGAAAAGTATTTTTCCAATTTGGTCAAATGCCGCCCCAGACAGGGGTCCGGTTTGTCCGGCCATAGAGCCTCCCCTGCTACTACATCGCTAGTTTGTGACTCTTGCCCCTCAACTACCTAAGGGCAGCATGTAACTGTATTTTGAGCATTTTAACTGTTAACAGTTCCCATAGTGTGTTTCCTTTTTTAAAAAAGTCTCATCCAAGTTTTCAATAACGATGCCAGAAATCATTTTACAAACACACCTTGGTGGATGCATAACGTTTAAATTAATTGTTAGATCAGTCATGAGTCACATTCCCTGTCATGTCCCATAAGACAGTAATGCATTTTTATTTTGTATTATCTCAGAAAACATCAAAGAACAATCGTTGACACACACATGACTTATTTACATGTACATATCAATAAATATTATCAGCAGATTTGTATGATAAATTTTTTACGAGGATTTTATTTCCCCTTAGAGAAAAAAAAACACCAGATAAATTTGTTTCCATAACAATTCACTGTAGCTAAAGCTAGTTGTTGTCAATGGATTTTGTCCTTGTATGTTATTAGCAAGTGAACGAAACTTGAAACTGGAAATCATTTTCTATAGTGTGCCACTCGATATTTTTTGATGGCTCTATTCGGAGAGGTTTAAGTTGAAATGTTACTACCTGACTGTTGTGAATATTATCATACTTAAAAAATTCTATTCATCTCTTACCCAACGAAGGAAAAGGTATTAAAAAAATTAGGAAAAGTATTATATTACTATGAGATTTCAGTTATATTTGAATATCTCGCTAGAAACTTCACGAAGGCTCACGGCAATGGAGGTTGTAAATTTTATTGATTGATTTATTAATGCTGTTCTTTGAAGCAATACAGAGGCTGTTGGTGAGGAACTTCGTGATTTCGAATCACAATTTCTTTTTTGCTTTCACCATACCTACTTGAATAGTAGTGAGTGAATATAAACGTCGCACTGTTCAGCTACTCGAGGGCTTCTGGTGACGGACCTCGTCCTTTTGAACCATGGTCAAGTGACGAGGACTACACCCGAGCTGACACCTCCCTCTCCTACCTTCCACACCACACCAAGGGGAGAATGTTTGAGCTTTCGACAGATTTAACGTTCATTGCTTCCCTTCACGGTGGAGCCACGGTAGCCAAGTGGTCAAGGCATCGGATCACGGCTGGCTTGTCACGAGTTCAAGCCCACAGTACCACTAAAGACCCGCCGTGTAGGGCAGCTATGCACGGTAAATCTATCGAGAGCTCAAACGTCCTCCCGTTGGTGTGGTGTGGTAATTAGGAGAGAGGGGTGCCAGCTCAGGTGTCGTCTTCGTCACTTGACCATAGTTCAAAATGACGAGGTCCGTCACCAAAAGCCCTCGTGTAGCTGAACAGTGCGACGTTAATCTTCATTCACTCCCAACACGGTGGGTCTTGAGCGGTACTGGGCTCGAACTCATGACTCGCCGGCAACGAGTCCGTCACCTTGACCACTAGGCTACCACCACCACACACACACCTACTTGAAAACATTATGCCTAGGCAGAGGACCAAATAGTTATGGCCACTTGTGACTATCATTATTCATGTAGTTTCGAGTCCTTTACATTAAAAATTCGCTGTGAAGGATTCCCATTGTCGAAGCTCATAAAACTACGCATTGGCGTGATGTAGAAATGTGGAGAGTCCAGTCCAGGTGTTGCTCTGATTATTTGACCGTCAGAAAGGCTCTTTGTCTCAAGGGTTTTGAATTTTGAAGTCAATGGAGCCTTTACGGATTTAATGTATTTCAACTTTTCTCTCGGGGTCATCGAATCTCAGTATGGTCCTAATGGTGTGAACGACAACTTAAGATATTTTCCTTGATTCCGATGCACACCGCATTAAAATGGTTCAAAATTAGGTCGCTAAGAGCCCTCGTGTAGCCGAACATGCGACGTTAATATTCACTCATTCACCCCCAAAAAATACAATATTAAAGTTATTTGATACAAAAGGATTCAAAATATCTTTAGAGTATATATAATACTGAAAAATTAATGTTAGCAAAGCACTTTTATTAGAAATCACAATTGAGAAAATGATTCGTGATTTATTTTTCCCACACTTGTAAAAATATCATTTCCAAATACTCTTTCTCTTTTCTACTTTAGACTAAAAAGGACAATACATATATATATATATATCATTTGGCAATAAAAATCTTTTAACCGCAGAAAAAAAGTATAAAAATTATTTGTTTGATATCAGACAAAACAATGTATAACGAAACAAAGCCAAGCTCTTAAGTTCTGACGTCACATTGTACATGAAGTACTTACTTTGGACGTGACGCGAAAACAGATTGGTTATAATACTTATTTCGCACAAGATTTTAATATAAAATACAAATGGAAATAGGCTCGTTAGTGTTGGATATTTTTACGCACTCGATTATTCTATTCTATCCCATAAAAGAAGAAAAATGAATTAATCATTTAAAGCATAACTCTGCAATTACAGCATGTAATTTTTCTGTTCGGCAGTACAAAACTCGTACCTGAATTCAATTATTTTTTGGAGAGGACTTCAGTAAACGAACTTCGGCTCCCCTATTCGCTGGTTGTGGCCCATTCAAGAAGCATTTATAAATAAAATCGTGTAATAAAATAGATTGAACAAAGGCAAAGAGTGAGAATAGTATTGAAACGATGTTACCGCGAATGGGCGCCAGTTGTTGAGCGCTTATTGCTTAAACCCGGGATCAACCAGACGGGGCACAGAGTCACTCCAGGCTCATGAAATTCTGAGAAAATTATTAATATTGACCTTGTCAGTATACTCCTATATGACGGTCTTCACGGGAATTTAAATGTATTTGTCACATATCTCCTTCTTTTTTGGGAATAGTAGACGTTTTTTACAATCTTAAAATACTTGGGGTGACTGAGTTCCCCGTGTGGCCACTTTTGTTCCAAAATATTTTCCATGAACAGACTACTTTTTTCCTCTGTGAACGACTTTTGGGTTTTTATATCTGTGTAGAACAACTCATTATGGTTAATAAATGTAAATGAATAGAATACAAATAAATAACTCGGCACACACACATCTGCGACCTCTATTAGCTCAAGTTGAAACTGATTAAGCCAGGGAAGCCACCTGATGAAATAATGGATAATAATCATGATAGCGAAAGTGAGTTTCAGAAAAGCGTTGAACAGGAAACGTTTGAGATGAAAGGAAAATTTTCAAACTCTACTTAAAAATTCCATCAAAAAAATTAGGAAGCCACAAGACACACTGCGCCCTGTCAAAAAGACAAGCAAGAAAAATATTCAATATGCTGTTTGTCAACCCTCAAAGGACAATAAAACTACAATAACTTGAGCAAAATAGGACAGTTTTACGTGTCAATATCATTCTTCTTATGTTAGAGAAAAGGGTCTGTAATTTGTGCCTTTTATTAAAGTCACACACATTTGAAACATTTTAGTTCAGTTTGAATAGAATTTTTCTCAAATTATCAAAGGAAAATTGAAAAGTTCTTCAAAGTAGGTAAGTATACTTTCTCTTAATTAAAATATTCACTGGTACTACGATTTTCTTCATGTTAATAAAATAATTATAAAAAAAAAGAATTGGGATGTCTCCGTCACCCCGCGCGAGACCACTAACTTTACTATCGAGTGCACGCTTTCTACAGGGTTAAAGATAAAACCAAATGTAGTAGGACCAGGGATGAGGTTAGGCTTACCCTTTAGGCTAAGCAATTATTTATTATTTTAGGTTAAGTTACAGAAAGACACAAATGACATGGGCTAAAATTAAGGACAAAAAACGTGGATGGATTTTCCTAGAGACCGCATGTGGATTCCACATTTGGCCAGTATTAAAGTTGAATGGTCGCTGCTTGGGTCAGTAAAGAATTATCAAAATATGAGCGACAAAATGATACAAATGTTATATAAATTTCATATTTTTATTCATCATATAGCTTTGAATCCAATTAAAATCTTTGAATTGTCAGACTGTGTGTGTATGTTTATTATATGATATGAAACCTTTTAATTTTATTCTATCTCAGTAGGACTTTAAAAGTATCATTTACTTTACTTTATAAGCACATGTATTTAAATATTCCTCTTCAACTAATCGTTTTCTTCTTTTTAAAAAAAAAAAAAAATACTTGATTATTCATCAAAAACTAGGCAAGCCTTATGAAATTAAATTATTTGTTTTCTTTCACAAACAACTTAAGTCCTGTGCAAGGTTCATTGAGACTAATTTTGAATGTTGTTGGCAGAAATACTGACATTTTTGATTAATTGAATAACGGTTGCAGAAATAAATTCTTACACGAACGCAGATTACACTATTTTAATTTTAAACAGTGATCTGTGTGGTAAGACAGTTTATTAGAACAAAAAACAGCATCTGAAGAGTTAATAAAAATATATCATTATCACCGTCAAATTTTTTTATTCATAAGTTGGAGCTTCTCTAAAGCCGTATAAGCATGAAAACAGTTTTTTGCCAATGTTAAACACAAAAAATTACTGTAGAAATTGTTTAGACTCCACCATCCTTTTCCAGTTGAACAATTTGATTTTTATAATTATTTACAGATTAGCATTCCTAATTGTTTGTAATATTTGAATAACATATTTACATTTTGTTTAGTACAGTTATTTATATAATACATATATTTCAATCCCTTAGAAGTCCATTACTGATGCTGTATTCTTCAAATGCAATGATTCTGCAAACTAAACATACCCTAATTTGGTTGTTTATTTGTTTTTGAAGTGAAACTTTTTTGGGCTCGAGAGTGAATGAGAAAAATTGCCCAGTTTTTCGTAACAGTGAAAAAGCGAACGGAAGTAGTCTCCCCCACCCCCATCCCCCCGAAACGTAGCCATGGGAAGGAGAAGGAAAGGGTGGGAGCGGGTACACCGCGTGACTTGTGTCATAACGGTGAAAAAGTTGGATAATTGCCCACGTCTCCGACTGGTCAACTTGCCCACTTTCCGATTAGGGGTCCTTTTTCCCAGACCTGGGAACATTTTCAGCGGTCGTATTAGTTACAGTGTGAGTATTACGGTGTAGACAAAATAGCTCTCGCAGCAAAAGTGTGCCTTTTTGAAATTTTCTTTAGATAGTTGGCTACACACACACACACACATGGCGATGTGTTCGGTGGCTAATTTATTTCTTTAATTTTCATTTGCGTTGAATTATTATTAATTCTAGTCAGAAAGCCTAAATCAAATGCACAAAGAGGAAAAGAGTTTCGTGAAAGAAAAAAAAAAGAAAAAACTAGCAGCAAGTTCAGTCAAAAAAGTGACAAAAAAAATAATAATGCAAATTCACCAAGTGCTACTGCCAAATCTTGATCAGAGTACACATGAGAGAATATCGAGCATGGAAAAAACATTGCAAAATACTCTCTTAATGGCGAGTTTAAGGGATGGGAATGCTATTGAGACTCTTCTTATGATAGCATAGATTAATACGGACTTTCTGAACAATCCTGTGCCGTCAACTATAGAAACCCTCAACAAGTCTATTGCGTGTTGGAACTGATGCATGTGAATCGATAATAAGTTCTACCTTACGTTACAAAGACTATGATTTCCATAAAAATACATGGCCACGGTAGCCTAGTGGTCAAAGTATCAGATCGTGGCTGGCGTGTCATGAGTTCGAGCCGAGTACCACTTAAGACTCGCCGTGTAGGAGAGCGATGCACGTTAAATCTGTTGAGAGCTCAAACGTCCTCCCATTGGTGTGGTAATTAGAGAAGGGAGGAGTGCCAGCTCAGGTGACGTCCTCGTCACTTGACCATGGTTTGACCGTCACCAAAAGCCCTCATGTAGCTGTGAACAGTATTCACTCCCCCATAAAAATGCTCACAAAGATTTTCAAAAGCTATTCGTTGATAATCCTTTCGGTCACGGGTGTTCGATTTGTAATAGATTATGGTTTAAAGATGATTTTTGAGAACGCCTGTTGCTGATCAGAAAAATATTTTACTGGAAAATAATTTAGAAGACATTAAAGAATGTTACAATCGCCGACAAAGTTTAAGTAAAAAAAGTATACCAAATTTATCAAAATATATTAGTTTTGTATACCCAGAAATTCCAGCATATCTTCTTACTTTGGATTTGGTATCAGAAAGACTCAATTCGCCACGAATACTTTTCATGCAAATTAGGCGAGTGAGACATGTACACTGTCAGTTTGGAATATTAGAGCAAATAATCAATGTTCCAAAGAAGTTTCACTTCTGTCGCGTGGCGTTCCACGCACCATTTTTTATTGTCCTTCGATATTAGAACAATTTTAAAATTCCAAGATCTGAAGAAAAAAAAACTGTACTTCTTTAAACATGAAGGCAAACCGAAGAAAATAACTTGCATATCATGCTACATTTTATTGTTGACATATATTATTTTAAATATACTTTAAATTGAAAAAGCTTGTGCATTTTAAAAAAAAATAATAAAATAAAATAAAGATAGCAAGGAATTTGGGTTTTTTGTACCGACATTTTAAATAAAGCTGATATAAGATATCGTCAGTTGCATTTGTGAAATTCTTTGACATAAGATTTCGTAGGAATTAAAATCAATAAAGTTTTATTTACAAAAGAAAATGTAAAATACACAGCTGACCACCGTAAATGCAACACCCTGAAGGAAGCATGCAAATAACATGAAATTTACAACATGCATTAGCGGAGGTGAGATATGCAAATGATTAGAATTTCAGCGAAGACACACATCACGCACGCCTGTGGCGCCACCTCAAAGCTCTATTTAAGGCTTGGAGATCTCGACGATTTCAAGTTCGGCAATTGTGTTTTTCTTGTGGTTTTTTCAAAAAACAATCAGTTATGTCTCGTAGAAAACAGCGATCAGCTTTTGATCAAGTATCCGAGTACGACAGAGGAAGAATAGTGGCCTACCGCGACTGTGGATTATCTTTCAGGAAAATCGGTAGTCGTGTTGGACGAAACCAAACAACTGTAATGCGGATATGTGACTGTTGGATGCAGGAGGGTACGATGGACCGACGTGGTCGATCTCATCCACCTCAGTGCATCACTTCACTTGAGGACAGGCAAATTGTGCGCATGGCAGTGACGGATCGCTCAGTCCCATCACGAACCACAGCACATTAAGTCTGTAACGCATCATTCAGTGTCTGCGCGTAGCATTCGACGCCGTTTACAGCAGAGTGGTCTGTCCGCAAGTCTGCCCTTGAAGCAGAATCACAGACGTCTCCACCACCAATGGTGCGATGAAAGAAGGATTTGGGTGGAAGAATGGAATGAAGTTGTCTTAACTGACGAGTCACGCATCTGTTTGCAACGCCACGATGGTCGGATTCGAGTCTGGAGACACCGTGGAGAGAGGATGCTGAACAGCTGCGTTATGCACCGCCACACTGGTCCTGCACCGAGTATTATGGTATGGGGTGGTATTGGATATCACTCTCGCACCTTCTCTAGTACGCATTACAGGTACTTTAAACAACCAGCGCTACATCTCCGAGGTGTTGGAGCCAGTTGTCCTTCCTTACCTTCAGGGCTTGGCCACAGCCATATTTCAACAGGATAATGAGCGACCACACGTGGCACGCATTGTCCAAAGGTTCTTCGTCAATGACCAGATTGAATTGCTTCCCTGGCCGGCTCACTATCCGGACCTTTCACCGATAGAAAACATGTGGTGTATCGTTGCTCAACGATTGACCCAGATTACACCCCCAGCTGCCACACCAGATCAACGTTGGCAACGTGTGGAAGCTGCATGGTCTACTGTACCCCAAGAACACATCCAAAGTCTCTTTGAATCAATGCCGAGGCGTGTGGCAGCGGTGATCTCCAACAATGGTGGCTACTCTGGCTACTGATTGTGGCAGGAACCACACTTCACAGAAGTCTATAAATTTAATCATTTAATGATGCTTTCACATGTTAGCACAACAATTTTTTTTTGGTAGATATCTCTTGTCTTTCTTTCTTTGTGTTGCATTTACGGTAGACAGCAGTGTATATATTTAAAAGAAAGGTATTTTAGTTTCACCATTTCGTTCTTGGGTATTTTTTTAATTTTTTAGTATAGCAAACAGCTTTTTATTGCATCTCCATTTTCTTCAGAACTTTTTTGCACGTCTATGCAACGTATTCTTCGTGAGAAACGGATATGGTGTCATTCCTACTTAGTCTGTTACTGTTTTTTGAATTAGAAATGCAACGAAAGGAATGTTTCCTCGGGTTGGTCATGAACCAAATCTGGTCCACATTCGAGAGAAACGAAGGGATTAGAATCTTTTCCTTGAGTGAGAATTCTAAAAACTTTGCCCACTTTGAACTGTTTAGCAAAACACGTTCTTTGTCCTAATATGTGATGTATTGTTTTTCTCCTGCATTCAGTGATGTGTAAAACATTTTCTTCAATAAATTATTTTGATGGATTTATTTCTTTCTCTACTCCCTATCGGCACGCACAGTAACTTTAAAAAATATTTTGTTAATTTGAAGAATATTTCTATTAATAAACTGAGTGAATGAGAATAATTGAAATAGAACATCAAATGTGACCGAGATTTTCGATCAAAATATTCTCTCAAAAATTGAACAGCAAAATTACACCGATTTTATTTTTCTACTATACATCATTGAAATTTCTTTAATTGTTCGTGTGTTACGCCGGCTGTGTGGGGTCTCGCATTGTGCTCTAGAAAGGGAACAAACATTGCGAGTCGCAGTGGAACGTCTTTTGGTGCCAGTATAATGCTTCGGCTTTCTCTCTGTGTACATTGAACGCATATTTTTTTTTTTTTTTTTTTTGAAATATTACTCCAATTGGATTTGTTCTCAATAGACGATTATTTTCAACTTCTTCACAGACATTTTAGGGTATTCATGGGTATTCATTTCCTTTCAAGGTGTTCATTAATGAACTCATTCTGTGCCAAATTTCAACAGATTTGACTTTTTCATTCGTTGGAGATGCTTTGCATGTATTATGTTTTGAACGACTCAATAAATTAAGAAAAAATGACGCCACAAGATTAGTAAAAATTTAAATAATATAGAGGGAAAAATTCCATATATATAGAGGCTAAATATATTATGTTTTTGACTTTCTTTTAGAATAAAATTTATTGAAACTGTGTGAGGTGTGTGTGCACGCCGTGTGTGGGTGACATGTATTCAAATACTGATTAAAAGAGAGAACAATGCGAGTAATGTTATTAATCGCTTTTATGCAAATAAACTCTTTTTTTAGGCAGTAGTAACCGAATGCTCGGGGTCGCAAACTTGTAGTCGGCTACGTTTACATTAAGTCGTGATTCGAGTCCATTAAAAATGATTCCATGCAGAGTAGCACGTTAAATATGTTGTAACTCAAAGTTCTCGAGCTGGAGTGGTACGGAAGTCTGGAGAATGGAATGTCAGTTGAGGTGCCGTCCTCGTTACTTGAAAACGACAAGGTCCATCGAGAATAACCCTAGTTTTGTTTCTTAAACAATAATCGTCATTAATTTATGTTCAGGAAAAAGGCTCCTCATTGAGGGAAAAATATTCTTAATTTGTAATTTATAAAATAATAAATAAATAAATAAAAACATTTGTGTGGAATGCACACACATTCAATGGTTTTAAGATAAATATTTTTGAGGAGACTTTTCGTAACATTAAAACAAGTCTCGTTTCATCTATAATTTCCTTAAATTTATTATAATTATCTATTAAAAATTATTGAGAGAGATTATAGTGGAAATTAGTAACTTCTCAAAGGAAAGATCAAATTCACAATCCTCTGTAATTATATCTCTCTCTTTCTCCATTTGAAAAATAACAACGCTTTTATACAAAGGATTTATTTCTTGTTTCTTAATGAAATTTTCTGCTTTGATAAGAAAAAAATGTGAAATTTCGTAATAAATAAATGTTTCCACGATAAAGTTACGAAAAGGTAACATTTAACAAAATAGCAGACTCCAAATTGCTTAACAGACTCTGGAGCTCTTTAATACAACTTTCTTATTGTTTCTTAAGAAACTTGTTGCAGATAAAACACCTTCTTAGAGTCAAATAGTACATTATAACTCATAAGATGCATAAGGGGTTTTTTTTCACAGTTTTGTTTCAATATGTCTTAAGGTAACAGAAATTATAAATTTCGTAATTCTATAAGCCAGGGATTTCTGAATTATTTTTTCCTTGGGAACCCTATGAGTTCCTACTGAGAGTATGTGGGCTTCACATGTACGTGTATGTTTTAACGAAATGAATAAGAATAATAAACTAATTTGTAGAACATTAAAATTAAAACTGTAGAATATTAACTAAGACTGTAACAATTAATAAATATATTAAAAACAATTCCAGACTTAAGTATTTATTTTGTAAGTTATATTAAAAGGTAATCATTTCGATTAGAAAACTTCAATATAATATTTAACAATTGTTAACTACAATCTTTGGAACAGGAAATTGTTAATCAAAAACACTAAAGACATATTTAAAAAAAAAATAGCCCGAAAATTGACAGATTTTTTTTGGTGGGGGTTTAATTACTCATTCGAGGAGCCGCTACTGCTTTTAAGTTGCTACACATACAAACAGTTCACAAGGACAAAATCATTCAATAACACAAATAATATTGAATTAGAATGAAACGACGGCATCTCTGACTACTTTTCTTATATTATTTGATGCTTAAATTAATTAATGATTAATTATTAATTAATTAATTATTAATGATTTGTCCTTCAAAAAAATTTGTATGCAGAATTTTCCCCCGCTTTTAACTAAAGAATGTTCCAGAAAATACGAGTATCATCTAAACACTAATTTCTTCCCTTTTACCTAAGTTTTATTATAATTAAATCTTTTTATTAATATGTTATTAGTTTATATTATGCTCCTGATTTTATATTGGGGATACCAGAAGTGCATTTTTTTGCTTGTGGTAGCTCTTACATAGGTAAGTAAGTACCTATGGAAACTGTACCCCAATCCTTGTCGGGTAAGCTCAGTTTTTACGAATAAATTCCAACATTTTCTGTACAGGTATACTGTTATAAGAAATGAAGTACTCTAAGCTAAAAAAAACATGCTATATTCTTCAAAAGAAAAAGGAAAAATATTAAAAAGCTTAAGTGAATTTTCTTTGGATTATTAAAACTTATTTCATTCCTTTCAATTATCGAAATAGTTAAAGAATCTAATTACACTGAAAAATGACATCTTTCATCCTTAACAACTAAAACATTTAATTTTGCATGTATGCAATGAGAAATCAAAATCTTCGATAACGTTTCAGAAAAGAAAACGCGAGATTCTAGCATCAAATATTCAGTGAAACTCAAAAGAAAGTACTCCTTTTCTTTTTCTTTCTTCATTTTGTGGTTTTAAGCTTCTCGAGTCGGCTTCTTGACAATGACCCACGAAGTGATTTTTTATCATTATTAACATGGATAATAATAACGTCTTAGAATGAGAGAGATGTGAAACTGAAATCTTGCCCAAAGGGGTGTCCTTGAAATCGGGGGCGTGTGCTGGGAACGAGGTTTGTGGGCCGCAGGCATCAGACCGTGACCCCCTACAAAGACGGCAGCGCAGACGACGCTCCTGGAGAAGACGCCATGGCAACGGGAGAGACGACACCGATGCTCCGTCGCACGCGACTCACGTGAGTGCTTTTTCCACTCCACTGGGTGGCGGGATCTTTCTTGGGAGCTCTTTTAAAACTCTATTGAAACCTCAGAGAATGTGTTTACTCTTACGAGATAAGTTTGTTTAGAGTGTTTTTCTTTGTCTACTTTATTTGCTATGTTTAAACTCTTTGCTTTGTTTACAGGAAGCAAAGAAGTGTTTTCAGCTTATCTATTAGATGTTATTTAATTTTTTGTTATATATATATATATACACAATTCCTATTTTAAAGCAGGAAATATCGCTATTTTACCGTAACAAAAATTAATTTAACTCGCTTTGTTTACTTGAAAGAATTATGTCTAATATAAGGTGATGATGTTGAATTCATAAATATATATAAACATCATGTATTTGAATATATATATATATATTGATTATATTTTATAGTTATTAATTATTATATAGACTAAAATAATTCTTATTTTAAAACTATCAATTAAATCAAGCCTTTGTAAATTACCCCTTTTCATTAACATGCGAACATAACACATATAGGTAATAACATTTATTATCTATATAATGAATTTTATGCAATAATAAATTTTATTCAAACGAAAAGTATTTCGCATCTGCATTTCAGAATGTAATATATTTGATCTAGAAAAGAACGAAACTTTCAATTTACAATTTCGAAAGTTAGCCTGTTATATAACTGTTGAAAACTTTAGGAATTTTTTTTTCAGAAAGAGTACAATGGAACTCTTAAAAATTGCATTCGTTTAATTAATCGATGGAAAAATTTGAAAGAAATTTTTTTTCGAAGTTTTTTGTGTGTGAATACTTGTTATAATTTATTATAACCTTTTTTTTTTTTTAATTGTTGAACGGATCAAAATAATGATAAGAATTTTTTTATATAAGCTTATTCAATCTCAAAATGCAAATATTAATTTTCTTTATATTTTTTTAAGAAAAGGAGCAAAAGTTAGGAATAGAATTTGTTTGAATTAATTTTAAACAGAAAAATATAGCATTTTATGAAGAAATTATTGTGCAATGAATTTCCCAAAACAATTGTTTCTTAAGTATGGGCGATTATTATTTAGTTTACAGATAGATATTTTTGTAGCTTATTTTATGAAAAAGTAATTTGATAAATAAGTTTTTTTTAATACAATTACCAACATTTTTAAGAAATAAAGATAATCTAATTAATTTTTTTACAAAGAAATCGAAAGAAATAGTTTATTCGAAAATTCAAAAGCTCTTTTAATTTGACTAAAAAATAAAAATGTAATATTTATATGACTCTGTTACACCTGCAAAGAAAAAGAAAGAAATTTGTAGAACGTAGAGGTGACGAAAGTAATTCATGATACTATTGAATACATTTTTTACAAAATACCTTAGAAAATTTAAGAGAGTTTTTGAATTATTAAATTTAAATTTCTTATGCACGAGAGAATACTTCATACTATCACTCATAGCTTTTATAAATAAGATTAGAGAGAGTTGATGCAATTAATTATACAGAATCAGGCAATGTTGCCTACTTAAGCAAGAGATTTGTAATTTTGAATAGATGACAAGGAAACACCTGAAGTACTATTCTTTTGTGTTACATCTTAAGTACTATGAAAATATATTTATGTATTTAATTTTCGATTCGATTTTTGTTACAAAGAAGGCTATACATTGACATTGAAAATTATTGGGTTTGGTTGAGACAGTTGGGTTCAATATTTTTAGATCACATTTCATTATTTGGAGTGCTATTGCGAAATTTGGGTCTTAAAAATTTGATTTAAAATTTTGACTAAAATTTAAAATAGATCGCAAAATAAAACATTACCCGAATCTCAATCTTCTGTTTCAAACTTACGACTGAATAAATTAATTCTACAACTGTAAAAAATAGAATTAAGTTTACACAGATGCATCTTTTCAAAATTAACAAAATATAAAAGATTATAGTTACAATTAAATTAACTTATCTAAAGACGATTTTTTTTTTTACAAATATATTTGTTTAGATAACCGAAAGGCAGACGATTTTTAAACACACAAAAAATCTCAAATCAAACTTGAAAAATTGAAACTCAAAGATAAGTAATGGGAAATGATAAATCATAGAGATAAATCATAATATTGAAATCATTCACTCGCTTGAAAAACCGCTAGAAAAATAAAATTTAATTGTTTGTGTGTGTGTGTGTCATTGAAACTTAACACAATTAAACTGAAAAATGAGGAAAAAAATACATAATTATTTTAAATAGGTTAACGTAGCTACATGTGTGAATCAATAAAAAAACATAAATATAAAAATGATGAATCAACATATATGTTTATTGTCCTGAAGTTTATTTCACCGAATCATTTTTCAAATTCGATCTATGCTTTCTTCAAAGGCTGAACTGCGATGCATGCGTTCTAAATTAAAGTAAGATATACAAAAGAGATAATTGTGTTTCCAGATTTTTCACTGAAAAAAGGATTCATACACGACGGACTTGTAAAAATATCTTTTCAAGTTATTATTTAAGTAAATTAACGACCGTTAATCGAAAACATTAATTTATTGAGAACAAAACAAGTTTTTACGTTTTAAAAAACAGCTGATATAATTCAGTCTTCTAAGACAATTCTTTCTCAGCAAATCCTTTTTTGTAGCTTAGAAGGCATCATTAGCTCATAAAAAAAATTTTTTTTTGATAGCTGTATTCTTTCTTTAATCACGAACTGTTGAAAAAAAGAATATATTAATTGTTTAGGAAAATAATTGCCTTTATGCTGTTAAAATGGGCTAAGCTGTTTCTTGAAGTATTTAATATCAAATGAAATTACATTTTCATACATTGGTAAAATTTAAAAAAAAAGGAGCTTTTAGCTTTGAATTTTTAAAAATACTAAGCAACTTAGGTAAAAATACATACACTAAATGTTGCGTTTCAAGTATATTTTGACAAAAATTTTATTACTTCTTTTTCCTAAATGTTTATTTATCTATATTCTAAACGTAAAAATTTAAAAAATGTGATTTTAAAGATAAAATTTTTTTTAAAAAAAAGAAAGAAAACTAGACAAAAAAGTGATTTATGCTGAGTGGTTGCCGCTTACGCTAGGAGTTCTTATTTTAAATGAATTTTTTAAAAAATACACATATTTTAACTTAAAGTTTATCTCAGATTTGTAATATAAAATTTTAAGAAAAGCCAAAAAATGTTAATTTAATATATATATATATATATATATATATATGTAAGGATAATTAAATTAGATTAAAAATTAAATTCCCTATCTAGCAATTCACTTTTATATTTTCTCCTCACCTCTTCAAGTATCAAATTAATCACCCATTTATTTCTTCCGAACATATGGCCTAGCCAATAAACATGTCTAATTTCAGATCATTTTATTTAATAGCCCTATATGTCAGCATTAACTTTCAAGAGCACTCATGAACGCCGCGATCGGTGTTTTAAGTGTTAACCACTTAAGATTTTCGGTGGCGTGCTTTTTTCCTCTCTGCTCTTTGCGTCAGATGATGTCTAACTTTGATCAAATAAAGTTCCTTTTTTTAAAAAAAACTAAGTTTGTTTCTGACTCTAAAAATCATGTCATATATATATAAAATGCATGAAGATTGTTTTTAACTAAAGGAGGGAGGAGATACCTAATGGCACAAATTGTTCATACTCATTGCACAAATTGTAAAACTGCAATTTGCATATATTACATAAGAAGTTCTAAAGAATTCGTAGCCAAGAATAAATTTATTTGGAAAAATATCCTGGTTGCAGCTAACCTTGACGACGTCAAAAATTTATAACAGCATCACGAAAAACGTTTTTTTATATCGACAGAAAATAAAAATATTAAAGTATTAAATGAAACATTTATATAAAAACAATAAATAAATAAAAATCTCCCCAGCTTTTTTTTTCAATTAGTTACATTCACTAGTCAAAAATATATCTTTTGTAGAAACTAGTAGTCGAAAATCCGTGGTTTTAAATTAATATACTTCTATAAAAGTTAGACATATATATGTATGTATGGGACTACTGAGAGTATAATTGCTAATTTTCAAACACTTAGGTGCTCCAGATGACTCCCTAAAGGGTATTTTATTTTCTAAATTCCTACATTTTTAACTAGAGCTCCACCACTAGTTAAACCGCACTTATTCTACCCTCTCCTTTGAATAAAATGTTTCATTTCTTTTATTTGATTTTAAGTTCTGTCACACTGGGAAGCAACATGCGGCTTGTAATTTTGAGCCACGGTCAATTGAAGAGGTAAACTCCTGAGCTGGTATCCCGCTCTCCGAACTTCCACACGACGTGAACGTGAGAAGCTCAAGCATTGACAGGTTTAACGTGCATGAGCCCCTCTACCCGGCAGGTCTTCAGAGGCACCAGGATTCGAACCCACGATTTGACAACGCCGGCCATGAGTGTTTGAGAGCATGACCTCGACCAGGGGTTGGCAGACAGCGGCTCACGAGCCACGTGCAGCTTTGCGTTTGTAGACGGGTTGCGGTTCTCCAGATTTCTTCCTCTATGTATCATTAAAAAACAGTCATGTTTATTAAAAAATATTGATTAGAACACGACATTCGTAATTGCAACCGCTACCGGGGGGAAGAAGGGGGCTTTTTCTTGTTTAATTGACGAATACTCTCGAAAATCTGCTGAGCCCTAACCTAAACGAGAAAAGAAGAAATGAGAATTAAAAAGTTTCATGCGTGGGACATCTCATTTGATTAAAAAAGTCTTCCCCCTTTGTAATTCAATGTAAAAGTAGCGCAGATTTTTTGGATCGGTATGGTTTGATTATTACACTGACAGAGAAAGCACAAGATCTTTTTATTTAGAAAAGATATTAATTTTTTTAACAGCATTTCAAAAAAGCGTTTTCATAAATTTTCAAACCGTTTCCTAAAAAGGTACTTGTGTTTTTGCCTCCAAAAACTTGAAAATCAGAAAGCGACAGAGAAATCACTGAAAATTCCCCCAAAACACTTCTCAATTCAAAGATGAAAGCAAAGAGTAATAATGGGGGAGTAAATATGTATAGAGAGTAATTCGATTTTTCTAATTTCTATTCCCATTTTTAAGCGCCTCCCTGATGTTCCCTTTTTTTTTTTCTGACTGAAAACTGATTAATCCCTTTTCGAATCGAAGCAGAAAGAGATTTCAAAGTTTTAGGTCACAGCATCTTGAAAATTTGAGAAATCAGAAGAGGAGTGGAAAGGGTGAGAAAGTGAACGTTATCCAGGCCCACTCTCTTTTCGTATCATATATTCCTGGGATATGTAGGTTTCTGGATCAAGTTATTCAATGACGATTAAAAAGTTTTGACCTATCATCTAATGATTTTTAATCTTATTAAATATTATCTAAGTATTTTTTATTTCCCCCCTTTTTTTCTATTGATGTAATCGCATTAAAATTTACATAAGGCATTGAAATATCTGGAATATTCGACATGTTTTCTCAACAGAAAATTATCCTCGAAGCTCCTTTATTTTAAAATGTTTTGTCCTCAAACTTGAGGTCGTGAAACCCAAATAATCATGATCGGGAGTGCTTCAGACGAGTCATGAGTTCGAGTCTGGTTCCACCAAAGACCCGGATAAGGATTGTTAGCTACATTGAACCTCAATTCATCTTTAATACCACACTTTGAAATAGCATGACTGTTCAGGTAATGGGCCAAGTAATCTTGAAACTCTATCAAGTAATGAGGATGACATCTGAGCTGGAATTCAACGCTCCAAGTTTTCATACCACACCAACGTGAGTTACGACAAATTTAGCGCGCATCAACTCCTCTACATGGTGGCTCTTCGCTGGCATCAGGACTCAAACCCACGACCCCATGGAAACAACACCACACACAGAGCTATGAGCTCATAAACATAACTACCCTCCTACCATGGACTCGAAATTACGAGGTCCGTCACCAACAGCTCTTGCGTTGCTCTTACTCGAGACTTATAGAAATAATTTATTAATCGAATATCGAATGCAATTTCTGAATGTCTATTTTATCAAATTCTGATATCCAAATGTTGGTAAATAGAAATTTTTTCTATTTTTATACAATTAATTAGTTCCTGATATTTTTTCTTAAATTCCTATTTACCTGAAGTTTCCAAAACAAAGTGTACGCTCATTTTTTAAAACCGCCATCAACATGTACGTGCGTTCCTGCCTGCCGCGATATGTTTAAAGTGTTTTAAATTCTGCGACTAAAGCATCCGCTGCAGGCTCACAACTATAACCACTGTATCTTAGCATCAGGAAACATTTAAAAAATTTTGCAATATATTTTATAATATCGAAGTTTCTTCCTAGAAGGTAACTCAAGAGTGTGTGCTCTGTTTTCTTGAATGCCTTTCAATATAGTTGACAATCTGGAGTTAGATGAGTTGCAAAAAAGCATTCCAGTTAAAAAAAGAATCTACATTTCTGCGATAAACAAAAAATGCCCTGCGGGTAAAGGAATAGCATCTTTTCGGCGGAGAAAGTATGTGCCTTTTTATACTTTTTTAGATTAAGCTCGGATAAGACAAACGAAACTTTTTCTGCTCCAATTGTCCGTCGAGGTAACGCCTGAGGCTCAGAATGAAGATTCATTCTTTAAGTGATAAAGATTGGAAAACTCTGCGAAGCGTATCCATTAACTAATAATCGTAAGAAAACGCAGAATCGAAACGTTTCACTAGTGAAAGGGCGCACTCTTCACGTAAACAGAAATACATTTCTGCTGAATATTCTTTTATAAAAGCCGAGCCGAAGAGATTTATAATATTTCTTCTATTCACGCTCATCAAAATATCTTCTCAGTTAACTCGACTGAAATCATCTACTGAATAGCCATTGAATTTTTTGCTCAAATAAATGCTTTCCTATCCGAGAAAGTCAGTTGAACTTTAGAAAACTGTTTGTGTAACTGTAAAGATTTCTATATAAAAGTAGAAAGAGGAAAAAACTCATGAGCTCCAGGGAAAATATTTTTAAAAATTAATATACCATTCTAGAACATTGGTTCCCAAAGGGGTCTATGATGACTTGCAAAGGGTTTACGTCAAAGAAAAAATAATTTAGGGGTCCATGAGGTGTAAATGGGAGTCCACGATAGAGGCTCTCATTAAACCAAATCGTGACTTTAATTTTAAAAGAAAATATAATCAAGGGGATACCAGACTTTACTTTTTAACAGATTTATTTACTACATTGAATGAGGTTAATTTACACAGTTACAAGGTGACAGCATATATTTTATTAAAACAAGGATCACATCATTTCAGCTTTCCTTGCCAGAATTAAGCTAAAGGAGTACAATATTGGACGTCGCGAAATTTCCCAGTTTCTCATTTTGTCATAGACAATTAGCCAAGATAATGTTTTTTCAGCCTACGTTCATTTAAATGCCCTCTATTCAGATTTGAGAATGCTTTGACAACGGTAGACAAAAAAAGAAGGAAAGAATGACTGTGGACACTACTAACCAAAGAAATCTAGGGTTAAACTCGACAAGATTAATGCCAAATGTTGAAAATTTATTATTGATCCATCCCTCCTACAATCTGTATTTTTGTTTGTGTGTGTGTTGATCAATTATTAAATTTAAAATTAACATGTTTTTCATAAGTTTTAAACACTATACTTCACTGCAGTTAAAATTTTAATCTTTTAAAGTAAGTAGCTCTATACCAGCTGTCAAAAAGACATTTAAATTGATCAATGTGCAAAAATTTAATATTAGGTAAGCAGGGGTCTTCCTAAAGACGAAAAATATGACAAGGGGTCCATGAGTCAGAGCCTCTGCTCTAGAACAAATTACCAGTAATACATACAAAGTCTTAGTTATAATCAAAACTCAGACCCACGAACCCCCACTCAATATATGTATATATATATATATATATATATATATATATAGCTCACGATTTTACAGGAAGCTAAAATTCCTCTAAATATCGCAAAGACTCGTGTAGTGTAGAAGTTTGGAGAGCGTGGTAGCAATTCAGGTGTGTGTTTTCTCTTCGTCACGTGATCGTGGCTCATTGCCAATAGCTTCGGGTTGTTGCAAGATGTCTGTGCAGCAGCTCTTACTTAACCTCTTTCGTTTTGCTCAAGCGTGGTATTATAAAAAAATTGATACCTAGGAAATCTCGCACAACTTTAAATATAAACGTTTAGTTATTAAAAATATCTCACGTAACAATATATTCTTGCTATATCACTCAGTAAAAAATAATACGATTAATATTTATCTTTATACCACATTACGTAAGCAAATCGTATAAGTAAATCAAATGAGATTCCTTATATAGATCCCTGCACAACACAGTTTCAATATAAGTATATTATCATCCCTTTATAAGAGTAATATTATTTAAATTTAAGGCTTCCAAATTAACTTTCTTTGTGGAACTGTGTGTCCATTTTTTTTAGATATTAGTTATTGAATAATTTTTTCCAATTCACACACACACATATGCTATTAGTTCACTCTCTCCCTATATTTATATATAATACATTTTTTTAAACTTGTAATGGATGACACTTAATGTGCTAATACATTTTTTCAAATAGTAATTCATTAATTAAATTAAAAATAAATAAATAGTTACAAACAAAAATAATAGTACACCAGGAAAGAAAAATTGTTCATTGTGTCCCTGCAGCGCAATGGATAGCGTGTTGGACTTCTAATCCAAAGGTCGTGAGTTCGAATCCCACCTAGGATAGCCTAATTTCTGATAATGTGATTTTTTTTTTTTACTATACTATTTTATTGGAATAATTAAATTTAATTAATTATTAAATAGTAACAAACAAACAAAAGAAAAATAGTCCAACACCCTATATAGAAAGGAAAGTCGCTTTCTATTTTGTCACTTAGTATTGGGATTCTGTCATATGTATATGCATATTTACATTAATAACTGTTGAATAAAAACTAATTAAAATAAAAAATTTCTTTCTTGACCTAAGTAGAAATTGACTTAAATTTTTTTTTATTACTGTTTAGTATAATTTTATGCATATTTTGAAATTAAAATATTATGCAATTATGTTTAAGGACATTTGTTTGGTTTAGTGTCTTTTAGCTTTGATCTACTCCATCTTTGTCATTAATGCTATCATAAGGATTGCTCTTGCCAAGTTAGACCAAACGCTCTAGCAACACAAAAGATTGTTTTCACCTATGATAAAAGAGAGAGAGAGAGAGAAAGACCTTTCATTACAAATAGAATTTTCTTTCTGTGGAGTTGCTGTGAAAAAACGTTCGTGTTACTTCCCGTTAATTTATTTGCGACAATAAACATTCATTCCCGCCTTAAAAAAAATAAAATCTTTCTCTCTCTTTTTGTTCAATTTTTATTTCCTTAAGTCCATTATATTCGATTTTGAAATAATTCAGATTTCATAATTTTTCATTTCAACAGTCATTTTCTTCTTATCATCAAGGTATATGTTTTTTTAATCTAATCAGAAGAAAATTATAATTTTTTTTTTCAAATCTCTCTATGTAACATGTTTCGTTATACTCTAAATCTCTAGTGTTATCCATCTTCAAGGTCAGCCAGCTGAGAAGGGGGAAATTTCAATGTCTCGCCACACCTGCCAATCACTCATCAGGATGAGGGGTGGAGAAGGAGACAGAAATGTGTCAGCCGATGACACACATTCGGTGGAGCGAACATGAATGGATTCGTTTCGGTACCTGAGCGCGCTCCTCTTAAATCTCTGGGAAAGTAAAATAGGGGGGGAAAAGATTCCTCCCCACCCCCTCAAGAAGGTCAATCGCTCTACGATTGTGAATTTTCTCCAGGTTGCAATCTTGTTTCGAACGCAAACACTTTCGCTGCGTTTTTAATGCACGATTCAATTTATCACATCTTCAACACTTCGGTTTGAAAACGACATCAGAAACGTTATTGACACGAAGCACACGTGTCTTGACAGTATTCAGGAACCCTGGTTTTCAGTCAAACTACTTCAATATTATTTTGAATTTGCTAAAATCCTGCACTAAAAAGGCACCAGTAGGTACGATAGAAAGAAAAGTTATGGACACAATCTTTCGAAGCCTCGTCTAGTCACTGCCTACACCGACAGTTCTTCAGACTTCAATAGTGTCTGCACAATCTCTCCCTGGTGACTTTATTACCCATACCTATATAATACAACTTCGAAGCACAGAATTTCAGGGGAGAAACTCGCATCCATTTACGCTTTTTGTAATCAAGACACATACCTAGAATAGACAAATATCGCTCACTGCGATTGTGCTCTCGGATTGCAGATCCACTCTCGAAATCATTCAGGGAGGAAAAACAAGGCTCTCGCCCAAGACATCAACTCTATTCTGCTCAACACTAAGGCAATGGGCACTTTCTGCACCTTTCAGTGGATCCCGTTTCACTTTGATATTGAGGGGAACGAACTGGATGACTCTCTTGTCAAAGAAGCCAGTGCAATTGAGCCTTCAGCTCTATCTTCTTCCATTTTTGATGCCAAAGCAGTCGCAAAACGCAAAACCATGGAAAAAATTCTCACTCCCAGAATTCAACTACGACCGTAAGATAACGACGACCCTAACCAGACTAAGGACACAAAACATTTTAAAAGCACGAAGATCTTACCTGACTGATCAAAAACATTTGTGGAGTGGAAGGGCATGCAGTCGGATCCCAAACACTTTTTTAGCTTCCCTTCCATTGATCGTGCCCTTTTCAAAACTGACATTTACTGTAACATGGACACAATATACACACACAAGACCGAGGACATTGCCAAGACAGGGATTTGCGCTTTTAGAGCTATCTAATTTTTTCCTCATCGTTTCTATCTGTGTACTTTGTCATACACAGCAACAACAATGGGTTAGACTAAGGGGTCACACACACACATCTTAGGTCCATCAAACTTCTTCTATGGAACCACCTACTATCATGTAATCTCCCCAATACATAAAGCCAACAACTTTCTCATATTTACAGTTTGAGAGAGATTTAAAAAATTGAGAATATTCGTGTTCATAAAACTTTTTTTGAAAAGTAATGCATACTTTTAAAACTAAGTAGGAAAAATTTCCTTCGATGATGACGTACCAGTTTATAAATAAATTGGAACTCTTCATGTGTTTTTTAATATTAATATCTTCAAGATCATTTTCTTTGTATATTTCTGTGAAAGTCTAAGTGTATTTGCTAAAGCCACAAGAATGTGCTTGCATTTCTTTTTCATTTTTCTTTGTATTTTGTATTCCCTTCAAAGACATTCCTTGTTATTATATAAGAAAATGGACTCACGCATCCAGGTCATTAACCTTTAAATACAAAATATTTCATAAAATGTCTCAAATAAATTTTTATTTTAAAGAAGAAATAAAAAGAAATACATAACGTTTTCAATTGTTAAATTCTACTGAAATGCATGTTTAAAGTACTCGTTAAGAACAAGAATTAAATAATCAGGACTTGGATTAATTTTATATAAAGAGGTGCCAAATAATTCGGAACATGAAGGAAAATTATTGCTGAAATTCTTTCGCATCGTAACTCTGTCTTCTTAAGAAAGGCGACTACAAATTTTCAAACTGAAAAGGAGGGACCATTGTTTCTACAAACCCCATCATTAAGGTGCTCATTCATCTCATTTAGATTTATTTTATTTTCCTTCGCAGGTGGCTCGTTTGGGTGTTTCTCACTGTACTGGGAGTTGCTATCGCGGGGCGGCACCATAATCAGCAGAGCAGCATCGAAAAACTGTTGGCGGCAGGACTCATCGCCAAGGCCCTCGCAAAAGGCGGAGAAGAAGAAGGGGGTGGAGGGGGAGGTCACCACTTCGTACCTGTACATGTACCCCATCACGTGCATGGAAGACACGCAGCCTCGGCCAGCCACCACCACCACGTACACCACAAATACGTGCCCATACCGTGAGTAATCAGTGTTAGTCTCTAACATTTAATCACAAAATGGCGTTGTGAGTCCTGTACCGAAATTCCCTGGGGGGCCCTTTTTGGAAATGATCGAATCAATAAAATATCAAAACAATTTGGGTCCCCTGCAGCTTGAGGGCTCCATATCATCGATACGTCTAATAATATGCATCACAGAGATCAAAATTGTAAATATAGACAGTAAAACTATGATGGGAGCTTCTTTGTTGTGGACAAATATCCTTTCACCCCCTTGAATACTTTATGCCCCTTCCTTTCACAATACTCGATGGTGCCCCTTACAAAACGGTGGCAGAAAAAAGTTGCATCTGTAATCCTCTAATCAAATTCTTAAATTCACAGTTCAATTAAATTATTTTAAAACAGTAAATCACGAGGGATGAAAGGGAAGAATTCGATATTTGTCTAAGATAAATATTTGTAAATTATTCATCATGTGGGATGATTTAAAATATAGACACACTGGTTATAAAACGAATGAAATCAGAAAAGTATTTTTCTGGTTAACTAGAGATTTTTCGAAAAGCAAGACTAAATTTAGCGACTGTTTTTGTGCTGTCAATCCACCTCGAGAACAAACTCTATTTTCAGAAACAAATCAAACTTAGAGACAAATTGATTATACGTTTCCGTTCAAATTTTGCCCCAAATGAGCAATTTTTTATGATGTTTTCATCAGTGGACATGAAGGATACATTATCCGTTATTCGATTAAATACTGCGTTGTAATCAACTTCTGATTTCTGTTAATCGAAATATACGACGGAATATTTGTATGTGTGTGTGGAAAATGACAAATAAATGTTTATCAAATGGAATAATTTTGTCATACACTGTTCGTATACTAAAATATATTTTCTTTCAAGAATTAATGAATGCTACTCGAGAGTCATTAAAAAGCTTTCGATTGATATACGATACCGATATCTTAATCGATAAGCGAAGTACTTATCGGTTAATTATTTTGAACTGAGGTTGAAATAAAGAATTCAGAAAATGCGATACAACCGCAGAGTAATTAATGCTTAATGAAAAAGGTCCGTATATATAAAGAATACAGGAAAACTAAAATATTCATCTGTGAAAAAAATTTGCTTAAGCGTTTTCCAAAAAATAAATAAAAACATACAATACTTATTGAACGATTTTTCATACATAGAAGAGCAAACGATATTAGTACAATTATACTTTTATGATCATTTATATTTTTCAACCAATTGTGTAAACAAACTAGCTAACTGTAAATGAAATAGTGCACGATATTTTCTCGGAAATTTTAAATAATGTAAAGAGATTTTTTTTCCCGGTGAAATAATGTACTTTGAGAAAGTAACTTGAAAAGTAAGAATTAGAATTATTTCACGAGGAATTTTCTCTATCGCTTTTCCTCTTTGTATTAAATGAATTTTTATTCTTTTTTATACTGTCTGAAAATACCTTCACCACAATTTCAAAATACTTAATCGTTGGTAAGATTTTTTCACACACTGTAAAAATCCTTCTGGTGAAAAATATTTGTTCTTTCTAGGATGATTAACACGCGCTCCTGAGACATAATCGTTCTATGGCACCATGGCTATAATAGTTTACGACGAAATAAAGTTTTTACAGAACTATTAACCAAATAACAGCACCACATAAATTTTAATATTGATTAACAGCAATGAATTGCTTCTTTCAAAAAGCATACACCACTTTTACTTTTTTCATTGTTTGAAACTGTTTCTGTTTTTGCTTGAAATGGATTTATTCAATCTTACTACAGTCCTTGGCATTCAACTTTTGATAATCATTCAGGACTAAGAATAGCAGGGAAAAAAGAGGTGAATGCCATTTCTCGTTCACAAAATTCTTTATACAGTGAATGATGATTCCAAAATTAACGATGATGTGATATTTCTTCATTGTAATGAATTATGAAATCTGTCATTAAAATAAGAAAATCATCTTTCATAAGATCATTATATTTATTTGAGTATTTATTAATGCTCTGTAAAATTAGCGGTTTTTAAAGAAGGGTTTAATAATATTCTACGAGACGTGAAAAGAAAAAACAATTCTTTAAAGCTTTGATCTTCCGGATAAATCACAGCTTGTAACTTACATTAGTCGTCCAATTCTGTGAAAAGTCGACTTGGCACAAACTGAAGCAACAATCGTTTTATTAGAGATACTACAGGGGGAAAGGAACTAAAGGTGGGGTATAAAACGAGATGCATTGAAAGTTCTAATAAAATTGCATATCCCTGATTTTCTCAGTTATTAATTGGGGAACGATATTTCTTTTTGAGACAATTAAATAAAAATGTGTGCTGCACTATGCTTTTAAGATTATTAGTATATAACATAGCCCCCATTAATGTATAATAGTTAGTCAATAGGGCTTTTTCTTATGTTCCAACTGTAATACATTTCTCAAAAGCGAATTGAAGCGATACAGAAATGAATGAAGGATAACAAAAGAAAGGAATGTTTACAAAATGACCTCTCTTCAATAAGCATTTCACGTTTTCTATACTTCAGGGTGAAGCATCACACGAACTTCATCATCGCCCACCACAAAGTGCCCGTGCCCGTAGTCAAGACGAAAGTGGTGCACGTGCCGGTGCAGCAGACGCGCATCGTGCCCATCATCGTGCACAAAGACCAGCCGCCCCTCACCGAGTACCACCCCGCCGCATCCGAAGACAGGAAGGTGCGCGTCACGAGTCTCGGCACCATTCGATCCAACGGAACCGCCCCTCTGCAGGTGAGATCTCGACATCCTTTGGCTCGCACTCATAACATAAACGCCCCAGGGTCGTTATTCGACTCTTTTCTTTTTTCTTCCATTTTCCTTTCCTGCCTTTGCAACAAAGGGGCCGAGAACCCTGGATGAGATGTGCCCTTTGGATCCTCACACACAAATACGGATCACTAAACTCCTCCAAATATAAAATACTAATCTCAATATTAAAGTGAACATCGTAAAGTATTCGACACGAAGGAGACAAAAGCATGACCATAATTATGGGTGAGAAACCTCATAATTCTGAGCAATGATCAAATGGCATTTCAGTAGGCATGTCATTAACACAATGATAAAATTTTGAGATCCGGCAGATTTCTATCTTTCGCTGACCTCTGAAGACGACTCGTGTTTAGTTCAAACAGAGCGTGAACACACTGTAAAATAGGACAGCGCAAATACACCCAGAGAGTTTTTCCATAGGATCGCTAAGTCACCAATCACTAAATTGGGTAGCCAAAAATGATGCCAACTTGATGTCAAACACATTGAGATATTTTTTGTGTATCTGTAAATCATTGGAGACAATGATGCTTTTTTTATTTGGGAATATATCAAAGGCAAATGAATAAAACTACATAACATATGTAAATTACAGTTTTACAGTTTGAGTAGTGAGTATGAACCGTTGTATAACTTCTACTATTGGGATGGGTCCTCCCTCAGGTGGACAGGAGGTACCCCTCCTAGTTGAGTGAGTGAGTGAATATTAACGTCGCACTGTTCAGCTACACGAGGGCTTTTGGCGACGGACCACGAAATTTTGAACCATGGTCAAGTGACGAAGACGACACCCGAGCTGGCACCCCTCTCTCCTAACTACCACACCACACCAACGGGAGGACGTTTGAGCTTTCGATAGATTTACCGTGCATCGCTGCCCTACACGGCGGGTCTTTAGTGGTACTAGGCTCGAACTCATGACATGCCTGCCATGATCCGATACCTTGACCACTGGGCTACCGCAGCCCGTTACCCCTCCTAGTTATAATAAAATTAAAATGACTGAAAAAAGACAAATAAATGAAGTTATGCAAATTTTCTTAAAATATCTTTAATTTTGTTCTGCTTGCAGAAAGGTATAATACCAGAAATATAACTTTAATTTATATAAAAAAAAATTTAGTTCACCTAATATTAAATGCTATTTTTTTTTTTTTTTTTTTAAGTAAGAAGTCAACTTATGATGTGGTTTTTTAAAAAGTAGGAATAATTTTCTCATGCTCATAAGAACAAAACTTATAATCAACGGTTCTTACTCTTAAATACTTTTTCAAACAGTAGGGGCGAGTAAAGACTTGATCACAAAATGAGTAGCTTAAGTCTCTACTAACCATATTCATTTCAACCTCCTTTTAAAAAAACAATTTTCATATAAAATATAAAAAAAACTGCCGATCACAAAAAATTTTAAAAAAAATTAATTAAAATGAAAAAAGATAACGAAACAATTTACAAATTAAAGCAATAAAAAATAATAAGAAACCAAAAGTAAAAAGTACCTAAAATGCAATTAAAACTTCAGCCAAAATCGATTGAATAACACAGTAATAAAAGAAATGATCAAGGTAAGAGACTATTTTACTTTCATTTTGCATAATAAATAGCGCCCAAAGCTCGGATGCATTTGCGCTGTCCCAATCCACTCATTGGAAAATCGTCATTCACGAGTTTAGAGCAGTAAATCCTCCTTTACCCACTTGAAATAGTGGATTAAAAAAAAAGTGTAGTCTGCTGAAACATTAATGTTTATTTTAATTTAAATACAGGAAAGTGGAATTTATATTTCAGATTTACTTTTAATTTTTTTAACGGGAATATATTTTTTGGTACTGTTCAATTAACAAGGGCCCAGGTGATGAATCGCCAGATGTTGCCCCTAGCCGTAGACGAAATGTCGTTAACTGTATCCATTTTCCATCGTTTGTGTTCAGTAACAATATAAAAAAAATTACTAATATCGAAATGTAAGTTTTTATTTGTTCATATATAAATGACAAGACGACAAAAGTGTCCCCTTGGTAAAATGTGCGCTTGATTAAGTGGACAGTACCGAAAATCAATCAGTGCTTGTATCATTTTTGCACTAATACATTTGCGGTGTTACTTTCCGGTCTTTATAAGAAACGCTTATCTTGTTATTTCCCAGTCATCGCCTTGGAAAAGCTTGGAATGTGTTTCTGAATACTAGCGATTTCGCTATTTCTTTCAAGAATTTATGTGCGAAGATTTTTAAGATAAAAACAAGCTTAAGAAAAAAAAGAAAAAGAGCAATTTTAATCAATGTTTCCTGTCCTTTTTAAGCAATCCTCATTACATACCAAAGTTTCTACACCTTAAATACGGTGAATAAAAACTTTAACCGAGAATGTATGGAGTAATATTTTGAAAAAGATCAGCCCGAGTTGTCATGGATGAGCAATTCTCGTTAATTGAAAGAAATAATCCACCTTGAGAGCAAAATGATTATCTCTTTTTTTTTCCGTTGGAATGACTTCTATAGAAACGGGCAAATGAGGTCATTTCGAATTAAATTGCCTTCTAAACCGACTGAATAATAAGCGCATATATCGAAATACAAAGTAATGATTTTAACTTATGAAATATTATGGAGATCGAACAATTTTAAACGGTAACCAATATATCATTTCTTTTTGTTTCATCATTCATAAATTTATTAAAGTTATTGATGTAATAGAAAAAAAATGCTCTTTTCTCCTTTCTATCTTATTACATAAATAATAACAGTAATTGTCGAAATAATGAATTTAAAAAAATCTCTTTCAGTTTCGTCGTCCCTCCGGACGCCCCGACAAGTGGATCGTGGTCGTGAAGAGCAAGCGACGACGCCCTTCGCATTCCCGAAACAGCTGAAGCCCCGGCATTTCCACATCCATCACAGACACAGTTTTTCCCTTTAAACCTCCAACAGATCACGATTATTTTTATACAGGTTGTGGGATTGGGCATTTTAGAGACAATAGTACAATACCATGTGAATAAAGAACACAATTTTCAATCATTCTTATTTTTTTAAAATTCTCTGAAAACCATCGTTTTCTGCTGGTATACTCTGAATGATCTTCCAACATAAAATTCAAAGACGTAGACTGTTAGAGAGCTAAGGCATCAGGTGTACAAAAAAATATTCCGATTCCATATCGATATGAATTTATTTCAACACTGGAAGTAATCTCCGCCATCTACATTTCTTCGTTGCCAGCTCAGGGGCAGCATGCTCACCTCTTAAGCCTAGGGTTGCTGGTTCGATGCTGGCTGGAACCGATAGATTTTCTGGATGAGAAAATCGTAGGTATGCATTTCATACGATTATGAGGCGTGTAAAAGATCCCTTCAGTATCCGTTTGGCTCTGGTGTTCTCGGCAATATTTGGCATCCGACAAAAATTTGAATTAAATAAAATCCAAGCGTCAAAAATTTGGTTGTAAGAGCCACCACTAGGGATGGTGCTAACGAAATGGCTCTTATTATTGGCACATGCCGTGTTTGCAAATGCTTAGCTGCCAAAATGCAGCCCATTTGAAAGAATCTTTTTTCTCCAAGGTGACCACTCTTCAGATAAATGGTCTCAATGTTCTCATACGCCTATTTTCTTTCTTTCATTTTAATGTCGAAATGAGTTTTAAACTTACCTTAAAAGGAGCAATCTTTGTTTTCATACAAAAACGAAAACTTATCTGTTCATTGAATATTTCATAGACACAAGAAAATTTAGTTTCAGAGCCCCATTGATTCATATGAATTGTTGCCCGTTTTGTTTTAAAATTTAAAGATGTGATCCCAGATTTTGCTTCAAGCTCTTTAATATTAATGGATATAGTCTAGACTGAATTTACAATGACTTACCAGTGGAAAATTGATTACAAGTCGATTCGTGTGTAAATAATAGAAAATTCACCAACACTGCGTTGCCAGGCTCATTTTTATCTTTTAAACAGCGCTAGATTGCTGGACTCGAGCTCGAGAATTTGTAACTATGTGTTGTATCTGTACTCGTGTGTTAAGCAATCATCATACAAAATGCACTTTTACGAAAACCAAAGTTCTTTTATTATTATTCTCTTGTTTTTAACGCTTGAATAGGATTAAGTATGGTTTCAATCAGAAGTTCAGTTTGCCCGTGATGAAGTTCCCGAGGGCGCTGGGATCGTCCGACGTGTAGTACTCGATGGCCAACTCGCAGAAGTAGGCGAAGTCCAACGGCTTCGTGTCGTTCTGAAAGGAAGAGAAAACACAGTGACATTGGCATGGGACTGACTCGGCTCTGCAAGACTGGGCATTCTGATGAAAAAAGATTGTATCAAGAAGAGAAAACGTGAATAATAAAATACGATTTTAACATTTATTTTGTGTTTGCATGAGTTTTTAATTACATCTTTCTGAATTACACGTATTTCTTAGTTTAAACAATTTAGAGACAGCATGCTATTTTTTCGATCCAGTTTTGAAATCATAGAAAGTGTAGGATTCTAATAGCACTATATAGTAAAAATGTACATATAAAATCAGTCAATTTCAACTATTTACCTTCTCTTACTATTATTTAAACAGTAGCCTATTTTGCTTAAGACAATGATAGACGAACTGCGGTTCGCAGGGATTTTATATCCGGCCCTTTTCAAATTTTAAGAAAGTGTAAAGATTTTCAAAACTTTAATCTCTTGATTTATTGCTTATGAACATCGCAGTGCAAAGCTAAAAGAGGTCTATTCAGGATGAATCTCGTCATTTTCAGTTTCGTTCAAATGACTGATGCATATTGAATCTGTCGAGGCTTTAAGTCCTCCCGTTGATATGGTGTGGTAGTTAGGACAGGAGGTTCCAGCTCAAGTGTCATCCTCGTCACTTGATCGAGTTTCAAAATTGTAAAGTCTGTCGTGTTGCTTTAAATGCATGTTTCTCTCTCTCGTTCAAGTGACAAAGATGACACTTTAGCCAACACCCTATCATGAGCCTACTCGTCAAACTTACCCCCCACGCTATTATGAAGGAATTGGGCCTCGACAATTTTTACGTGAATTAGTCCCATACAACGTGGATCTTAAAGGCATCAGAGCTCGAAACCACAAGTGTACAGAGACGTCTTCGAGTTTGTGACTAGGACCGTTTCAAATGTCTCAAAGAAATTATTCAATTGCAATTTTTTGTACGTGCGGGTTCCATTACTTGAATTGAATTTCCTCAGTGTCGTCGAAATTACATAAGTCTCACAAATTTGAAGCATCACGCAGAAAAAAGTTAAGTTACAGTTATTATTTTTGTGGTATATGGAGCGACAAAAAAAATTAAGGTTTTATTTTATTCTATACTGTATAAAGGTGGTTTGTACTAGGAAGCTTCAAAAAATAGTATTAGAAACAGGCTGCCAGATCAGCATTCCACTTTACTTCTAAGAATCAGTATGTCTCAGTTTAAATCAGGTTATGAGAAACGCTAAGAAATCTAGAGTCACAGCTTCACGTCGCATTATTTACTTATAAACTTTAAAATTATAATTTTTTTTAAGAAAACCTTTATAGCGTTTTATAGTATATAGCAGTGATTCCCAAAGCGGTCTATGTACACCCCCAGGGGTCTATGACGACTTGCAAGGGGTCCACGCCAGCAAAAAATTATTTTGGGAGTCCATGAAATGTAAATGGGGGTCTATAGTAGTGGCTTTCATTAAACCAGATCGTGACTTTAATCTTTAAAAAAATTTGATCTAGTGGAAACCAGATTTTACCAATATAACTGATTTATTTATTAAATTTAGGGAGTTTAGTTTGTGATTATATACTAGGCGACACAAGCATAAATTTAACTAAGGCAAGGACCATTTCAGCATTTCTTTCCAGAATTAAGCAAAAAATGTATAATATTAACTGTCGCAAATTTTCTCGATTTGTCACAGACAATCTGTCCGAACCATTTAACCTACATTCAACATTTAAATGCCCTTTACTCAAATTTTTAAACTAGGTTTGAGAGATAGCTTTTTTATAGTAATATCACAGTAGACAATGAATTCATAGAGTAGCGTTGAAAGAAAAAATGTCATGGAACTGATCAGAGAATAGGCCCTAACGAAGATCTTAAAGTAAAGCTTCGAAAAGTATGTCAGCAACATTGACTTTAAAAAGACATACCTGTTATTTGTCGCGAATAATGGAAAGATTTTAATTTCTTTTCTTAGTGAAAGGGAGTTTCAGTGAGTTTGTATCAAAAACAAAAAGAGAGAAAGGGGGGGAACTGGACACTTATTAACAAAGGAGAGATTTAGAGTTAAACCCGACTAATGTTGAAAACTTGTTATTGAAGCCCCAGATTCATCCCTTTTATTAAAAGCATTTGTTTTTTGTTCAGTTATTTTATGTATATATTAATTTAATTTAATTCATTAACATTGTGCTTCTTAAGTTATAAACTTACTCCTAGCTATACTTTACTACGGTCGGAAATTAAATTCTTTTCAAATAAGTAGTAGTACATGCTGTCAAAAAAATATTTAAGTTGAAAAATTTGCAACAATTCAATTTTAGGTAAGCAGGGGTCTACTCGAAACCGAGAAACATGGCAAGGGGTCTATGAGACAAGAAAGTTTAGGAACCTATGGTATATAGTATTGACTCTCGTAAAGTTTTTATTCTTTTTGTCCCACGTCTAAGTTAATACTCATAAGAAACACGTTAAAATAAATCATTTTAGATTACTCTGAAGCTTTTGATGACTGAACAAAACATCTTACCAGCGTCATCATTACAAAACACTGTCTGGATTGGCGCTCCGGTATTCCGAAATTCTCCAGGATGTAAGCAAATTCCTCCACGTCAATGGCCCCATCACCTTAAGAAAAAAATATAATATTTAATGATCGGGAATTTATTTTAAGATATTTTCGTGTTTGGGAAGACACAGATTTTCGCATGGAATTTGTTTTCGGTTACAAAATAAGGCCCTAGACTGAGACTATGTCGTGACCCTTTCATTAAAAATATCGAGAGCTATGATGGTTAGTTGGTGTCTTGTCAGAGACAATAATTAAATTGTACCAAAGGTCCTATAGCATCGGCAATCTGGAAGCAGTTATCTTCGCATAAGTCCTCACGGGGGGTGTAGCTAATGTGCTGCAATTTTGCCAGAATGACAGGACAGGAGAAAAGATGTTCGTTGTTCAGGTGCTTGCAGAAAGACTACTTTCTTGCCCCTTAAGTAATCTGTTTTAAACCTTGTTTATGTTCTTCCTAAGCTTCTAGTATAAATTTCAGAAATTTTGTGTTTCAGCTTGATTTTTCTATCGTTAAATTTTGATTTTTCTGCTGAGTATATATCGTTAAAGGTGACGAGGGTTGCAGTATTGGCGTTATTGTTAAGTTGCCTTGCTTCCTTAGCCATCTCATTTTCATCAATACCAACATGCCGTGGGATCCAATGCATGATGCACTATTTTTTTTAACAGAAGTTGACTAAGAGTATAGTGTATGTTAGTAATTAGCCTTTTGAGTAGCCTTGGAGAGCAACATTACAGTCACTGAAGATTAAAAGCCCTATAGCTCTTTCTTTTTCACTGAGGTTTATGTACTCATTTAGGGCTGTTTGTATTGCAAGGAGTTCGCAAGTGTAGTTTGATGCTATTTTTCCTGCACCGACCTTAAAATACTTTGTGTGATTCTCCGGGGGGGGGAGTAAAATTAATACCAGTTCCTACGTCTTCAAAAGTCTTGTCCATTGATCTACCAGTGAAGGCAAATACATAAACCTTTTCATGGGGTCAATGGTCTTTCTTCTTTTAACTTTAACATTTGAAGTTTGTTCCTTTTTGGAGCACAGTTCTAGTAGATGAATTACGATTTTAGTGTTTTCCGGAAGCGTTGAAGTTAAAATTGGTTCCAATAGAATTTTATGTATGTTGGGCTCAAGTCCAATTTGCTATCTGATCATTTGATCGTACTGGAAGGTAGAGGAGCGTTTAAATCTCGTACATTTGCTCCAATCCTGAAAAGTTACGCTGCTAATATGTTCCTTTTCTCGACTTTTAATCTTGTTCGTAAATTTGACGACATTAAATTTTCTTCTGTTCTCCAGAAATTGCAAAACGCATTCTTATTATGACTTAATATTGTTTGAAGAGAAAACGGCACCTATAATTAATCTGACGATTCTATCCTGTATGTTAGCTATCTCCTTTACTGTCGCAGTCGATGGGTGAGACCAAATGGCGGAAGCATATTCCATAATTGGGTGAATTAAAGTGGTATCAAGTAGATTTCTGGGTTTTGGAGCACCTCCCCCCCCCCAATTTTTGCCCCACATAGGTTTTCAAGATACTCAAGTGATTTTTTGGCGCATTTCATAATATGTTCGGAAAAACGTAGTTTTGTATGTATAGCGAGTCTCAAGTACACTGGGTTTATTGCTTTTGTTAAGGTTTGATTGTTCAGAATTAAGTTGAATGAAAAAATGTGCCTTTGTTTTCTTTCCGTGGTAAAGATACTATGTAATGTTTTGTGGGGATTAAATTTCATCTTGTGTGAAGAAGTTAGACCATTTCTTAAGATTCCTTTTAGTGAGTAGTTAATAACATGGGAATTATGAAGCTCGTGAACAGATACAACAAATTTTTACTTGCAAGAGGTGATAGATCAGTGAAGGAAGCTCCAGGTATAAAACAGAATTATTGTCCCCTTCCCTCCTAATAAATTTTATATTTTTCATTTTGTTTAATTAATCTGTTGGTTTTTTTTTTCAGGATGTCCATCGTATATAAACACATTTGATCTAAAAACAGTATTTTGAACAAAAATGTTTTCATTCGAGAACCGGAAAATTTTAACGCAATTGAAACAAACTACATATAAATAAAGGTGTGGCGTTGATAAGTTTCCTTTCTTTTGAAGCACGAAAAACATTCAAAAATAATTCAAACAAGTTTGGTATATTTTAAACAATTCGGAAATCAAGAACAGATACTGCCTCACAAATAGTTCTTTTCTGGTAATGGTTTAAAAGCCACGTAAATATATATAAGTATATTTCTTTTTTCAAAAATTTCTACTATTATATTGTTTACCTCTCTCCCTATATATATTTATATATATACATTGTTCAAATTTTCAATCTTTAACAAAAAAATTTTTATTCATCCTCTGAAAATCAATTCTTTTTAAACTTGCAGTGGATGACACTTGATGTTAACACAGTTCTTTCAAATATTAATTCATTAATTAAATTTTATTTTTTAATTTTAAATTTAATCTGTGTTATTTCTAATGTAGTTAGAACTACCTGTAATAGATGGCGCCAGCACTTTTTTCTAACAAATTTTTCTAGGCTTCAAAAACATTTTTTTAAACTTGTAGTGGATGACACTTGATGTTAATACAGTTTTTTCAAATATTAATTCATAAATCAAATTTAATAAAAGAAAAAAAATTTCTTTTTTGTCCTAAGTAAGAATTGACAATTTTTTTTTTTATAATACTTGTTTGGTTTTGTTTATTAATTCGCGTTATATCACATCTTTCATCTTCATACCGGACCGTAGATGCAGACGCGTTGGCTACCCCAACTGTTTTTCATCTATGTAAATTACATTTCCACGCACCTTCACGAAGGTGGCCTGTTATGCAGACAGACGGCATTGCCATTTGGCACTCTGCTTTAAAGCGGTTCGAAATTTCTTTTAATCTTTTGTCATCAATGCATTGACATTCTTGACACAATCACACAGAGGGAGACGCCTTTCTTGACCAAATCATGACGTGGGGAGAACTGGGTGTATACCTGAAGTGCACTTGAGTAGCGTTATCCTCAAAACTGAGAAAATTCACTCTCAAAACAAAAGGTCATGACAACCGTCTTTCCGTCTAAAGGTGTTATTTTCTGGTGGATTTCATGCCAAAAAGCCATGTAATCAATGTAATTTTTTTCGTAAGACCCTAAGAAGACTACGTCGAGTCATCCAAAACAGAAAGTTAAAAATGCTTTCTGGAGAAGTTGGACTTCATCAAGTACCCTCATCAAGGTACCTTGAGCCGGCCCTCATACTCCTATTGCAACTAAAGTATTTCTGGATCGATGGGAAACTTTTCCTCATCCACCCTGCATCTATCGATTATAATTTTTCCTTATGCTAAAAAAGTTTCTGTGAGTGGTATAAACGTTTTGGAAGGGATGAAGAGTTGGAGAATGCAGTGACCTCCTGCCTTAATGGACAGTTGGCAGAAGAGAAAATAACATGAAAATTCTAGAACTCATGAAGATCTACGATATAATACTTAATATGCAGAAGTTGATTATGTGGATAGAAATGAAAGAAGCTTCAGGTATGTAGCAGAATTGTTTTTTTTTTCATTGAATGTTGTGCTTTCCTTTTTGTATAATTAAATAGTCTTTATTTTCTGGATGTCTGTCTTATAAAAAAGTGTGTGTATGGGAGCATTTTTTTTTCTCTTTCAATTTTTCTGAGATTTTCTTCAATTTACACATTTAACCGGAGTAACAAATTAACTGCACCTTTAATTCAGAAAAATTTCACGTCTTCAAACTTTTGTTTTGACTTGCCGCAAGATAGCATCCTCCGCAAGATCCAATCAATTGACATAGAAATCATGTCCAGAGGCATATGCATTATTTTTTTTTCTTCACGATGCACTTGATGACATTCAAAGCAATGCTCCAGTTTTGATTTAAGGAGAAAAATAAATTTCTATAAAATTCACAAAATCAAAATGACCGGTAAAAATGGCGTCCTTAAATACCTTTATCTTAAAACTGTTACTTTAAATCTGTTTAGATTCCAAGGTTGAAAATAACCATCCTTCCTTGTTTCCTATTTACATTTTCCCTAAATATTCTAATAAATTATTTTTTAAAATTCTATGGAGGTTAGACACATTCGTGTTGCTTAACATAAAGGCAGGGCTTTGATGTGCAACTCTCACCAGTTCGGCAGCCTTTGTATTGATTTCAATCCGATTCAAGTCGATCAAATGCGCATCCATCTGATGAGAGTACGACTTGTGTTTAGTGAGCGAGAGAGATTCTTAGGGCTTGCAGTGCAAGAACAGTGTCGCGCGCGGGGTTAATCATCCACTGTTTTTTCCAAGATTTTATCTCGAAACGGAAAACAATCCTTCCTTTCTTCACTTCTATTTATTCAATAGTACTTTCATACATTGTATCGAGTCATTTTGTTGCATTCTGAACAACAATGAGCCCGTATTCCGTTTCAGTAATTCAATGAAGGGTGTAACGCCGTTTTATATAATGTATAACATTTGTTTATAAAATAGAGCACTCGATTTTGAAATATGATCACACACTCAAAACCTTTCTGGATTTTTTTCCCCTGAAGTTTATTAAATGTGCTTCAAAGACGTTAATTTTATTTTGCTAACATTAATCTTTTTTAAACTTGAGTGGGCTCCGAATATCAAAATTAACTTCAGTTTGAAAAATTTTGGGTACATCAGTGATACAGATGAAATTTATAACATTAAAGTTAAATTACAGCATTCTTCATAAAATAAATATTGATAATTAAGATATTTTTGAAAATGCAAAATGTAATTAATTTTTTAAAAAATAATAAAATGTAGTTAAATTAAATGTAGTTAATTTTTAAAAAAATATTCCGAAAATGGCCTAGTTTATTCTTTGGATACATCTATTGAATCCATATTTAACTCAACTTGTTCATATATTTTCTTCCTGTATTAAATATAGTAAGGCCTAGAAAAATGAGACTGTTAAATAGTTAACTCACTGGGGCTCAATACCATATCCAAATAACTCCATACTTAAAAATTTCTTAAAATTTGATTATTTTCAGTAGGGAAATCTCAATAACAAGCACGCTCTTTAATTTGTTCATCAGCTTACAAGTATAATATATATATATATATATTTGAGTCAAGAGAAAGCTTACCCGTCCTATCGTATATGTTGAATCTGCACCACAGGTAAGTGGTCAACCATTCAGGCAAAGCACTGCTGCCAGCTCTCAGAGTCTTGTCCAGCTGTTCCCACATTTTTACCTGAAATAAATATGTATACCGTGACAAATCACTCTCAGAATTCTTGCCTTAATTTCAAATAAACTACCTAAAAGGTACACTTAAATCAAGAAATCTAGTCACGAAGCTCTCTTTTAGTTGCCGGCTATACAGGGTGGCCGCGGTAGCCGAGTGGTATAGGTATCGGATCGTGGCTTGCCTTGTCACGAGTTCGAGCCCAGTACCACTAAAGACCCGCCGTGTAGGGCAACGATGCACGTTAAAACTGTCGAGAGCTGAAACGTCCTCCCGTTGGTGTGGTAGTTAGGAGAGGGGGTGCCAGCTCAGGTGTCGTCCACGTCACTTGACCATGGTTCAAAATGACGTGGTCCGTCACCAAAAGCCCTCGAGTAGCTGAACAGTGCGAAGCTAATATTCAATCAAGCCGGCTATACAGGGCACGGTATTCATTGATCATGATACTTTTTCAAAGAAAGTAAACGAGAAATTATCATAGAAGATATTTGTGTGTGGGCCATCTATGAAATTATAATAATAATTAGTATCTATAAATATTTAGTGAAGAAGAGGATAAAAGAATTCATTAAAAGAATTTATCAAATCACTGACATTTGCGCATTATGTGAAGCATGAAAATATTGTACAGTGGACTGACAATCCGACGAAAAGAACTGCGCTTGTGTTTTCTATAGTTTCCTTTAGTCAAACGGCATCGCCATTTCCTTCAGTGCTTAATTGCCTTTTTTTTTCCGATAGATTGACTTCCCCCTCTTTTTATTTTCAAAATTTGCGTAATTCTTTTTAAAAAATAAATAAGTTGAATTTTAAATAAATTCGTATAGAAGGAAATTCAGTTAATATATTCGGAATGCTTGTTTGTGCAAAAAAATGAAAAACTCTTCTCATGCATGGAATTATCAATAAATGAATCCACACAAATGTCCAAATGGCGTTCACACACATAATGTTGAAAAAATGTGAAGATGCTTAATACAAGGCTTATAGAGGAACAGTTGAATGTGTGTCATCTGGAAACGTCGGTCTGAAGTTATTACCCAAAGAACAAGAAACTGTCGATTTGAACAAATTCTTGAATCAATTGGAATAAAATTTCTACACAAAGCAAAGTTTATTTTTTTTAAGTAAATTAAAGAGCAGTTAAGATTCTGTTTTTTTTCGAAAAGAACGGTTTTTCTCTGATGTAAAAACTTAGCCAAGAGAGAACATGAAAGTGCGTGTTTTCTTAAGTGTCAATAAATGAAGCATCCAGATACGAGAAGCGGCAAATTATTATTATGAAAATCAAAGCAGGCTTATTACAGATACATTACATTCAGTGCATCGATAGAGATGCTATACATCCATTGATAAAAATGTATTTGTATATTCCTCAGGAAATACAAGAATTTCCCGACTCGATAAAATTAAATTCATTATAATGTATGAATCTACGATTACATTTTTCCTGCGTCATCTTGATAAGGCATTTACAAAACACAAAAAGAATAATATCAAAGGTGTTCACGTTTCTTCACGTCACAGGGATATGGATCTGCAATAGACCAAAAGTGTTCAAACGAGCTTCAATATTTAATACGTGAGACCTTTCATCGTAACTTTCTCTCATGAACATAATGTATTTTTTTCAAGCACAAAAAAAGAGGAAAAAAAAATACCTAGAAAATGTTGTTGTTTTTATAAATGGTTCCATAGACGATTAAATTTATAACAATTTTAACGATTTCTTTTTCATAGACTTGTTTCTTACTTTGATTAACTATACTATTGAATTTCCTCGAGCTCAAATAAAGAGAGAGAGAGAGTTTGGGGATTTTTTCATAACTCCACAATTTCCTAACCCCTATAAAACAATTGCGAAGTATTGCGTCACAGAGCAAACTTGTCACGCAATTGGATTCTCTATACAATTTTTCGTCCATCAAGATCGTTTTTTCTACAAAGTCACCCAACTACCCCCCACAAACACAAAAAAGAAATTACAAGAACAATTCGCACAAATCTTGCATCCTCGGTGTGTTTCTAGGAATATCAACAACAGTAAAGTATCGATAAGTTTTTAAGTGAATCCAGCTGATGCGCTCACCCACTCTTCCGCGGTGACGGCATCGTCCTTGTCTTCGTCCGCCTCCGTCTGCAGGGAGTTCCAGATAGATCGGAAGAGATCCTGGGTCATCTCGTACTTCTCGGACTCGGGCTCCCAGCCGTTCAATTTACACACGTACTGAAAGAGGAATGACACGTGCAATCAGTACACACTCTTACGAATTTATAAAATGCACCCATTAGTAAAGCATCATAAAAGTATACTTTAAAAACGACTCTTATTCCAAAGCTTTGACCACCTTTAGCCCTATCAAGCAAAGCTTTGAGAATAAATTAGTTATTTTACACAAATAAGATTTTCGTATTCAATATTTGGGAGCAATAACTCCTCAGTAGATACGAAGGGCTTCAATGCCAAGCAGTTTCAAGGGCTGCGGTAGCCCAGTGGTCAAGGTATCGGATCATGGCAGGCATGTCATGAGTTCGAGCCCAGTACCACCCGCCGTGTAGGGAAGCGATACACGTTAAATCTGTCGAGAGCTGAAAATTCTTCCCGTTGGTGTGGTAGGTAGGAGAGGGGGATGCCAGCTCAGGTGTCGTCCTCATCACTTGACCATGGTTCAAAATGACGTGCCCCGTCACCAAAAATCCTCGTGCAGCTGAACAAGGCGACGTTAATATTCATTCACTCACGCACTCACTCGCCAAGCAATTTCAGCCATGCGCTTAAGGCGGTTGTGGGTTTTTAATACAGATTCTTAATAAATGCCTCATCATTTTGTACCTCGGCTAAATAACGAGAATGGCACTGCAGCTGGAGACCGGTGAACATTCCGATGTTTATGTATCCCATAAACATTGGAATATTCACACATGGATTGAAATCCTTTCATGTCTCTTTTACAAATCTCTAAAATAAATTACCTGGTCCTTTTTACTTATTTTAAATTAACTACTGAAATCAATGACTCTTTTTATTAAATAAATTTTCTACGTGTCCCACATCATGAACTGATTTTGTTTGAAGAGTGTGCGAAAAACTCCGAAATGTGGGGTTATTCCAAAAACCATGATTACAGATTTAAAAAATTACCTTTTTTCCCACAAGTAAAACGATATAAAAATAATTTTTAAACGAAGCAATGAAAGTACTTTCGCAGTTATGCGTCTAGAGCCTTCCAACAGTATTTTACAATTAATCCGGGGTAATCGTGAAAAAGAACGTTTACTGCAGAAAAAAACAAGAAAGGAAGTCTTATGTTGGGTGAGTAAGCTGTAATATTACTGTAATATACAAAAAGATTTTTGTATGCATCGAGATGTTCATGAATCACAAACTGAAACGAAATAGAAAATGATGAAATAGAGATGTTTTACACCTACTCCCCCAACAGAAAGATGGTTTTGCAATGCTTTTTAATATATTATGAAACTAATTTGACTCATTAAGAATCGTGATCTCGCAGGTGACTAATAAACGTGAATTTCTTAAGCAATAGCACATTTGAAAAGTAAAAGTACATTAAGATTTCCGACAGCTACCAAAATATTTTTGCAATTTTAATTGGCACCTAATAACTCATAAATTTTTCTGTTTTTCAGAAAAGAACAGGGAAAGGTTTCCACCTTATATGTATAATATATAGCTAGTATAAGTAATACAATAAACATACACTTACTTCTTGCACCATAAAGAAGTCCGATTCCGTAATTACTCCATCCTTGTTCAAATCTGAAGGGGTAAAAATACGATTGAGTTCAATACTGCTCTTATCAATTGAAAATATCTATTTTATAAATATTAGAATTATAAATAATACAAATTACGTAGGATGTGACACCAGTTCCATAATTTACTTAAAACAAAATTTGCTTTGGATAATTAGGAAATAAAATGTACTTAGTCGAAACTACTGGTTTTGATTTTAACACAATATTTATTATTAAACACAGATATCACACTTTAACTTCACGTCAAATGGGTCCCCAAAAAAGAAATCAGGGATTGGAAACTAACTTAAGAGCACATACAATTTTTGACTGAATGACAAAAAAATATTTTGTCTTTCAATCCTCTAACTCGGTGTTTCTCAAACTGTGGGGCGCGCCCCCATAGAGGGGCGTGATAACCCTACAAAGAGGGCGCGATCATATTGAAAAGTCGAAAACAAAAAGCTATTTAAAAAGAATTATTAATTTACTGAAAGCAAAGAAGTAAAAAATAAAATTCACATTTACAGTGATATAATACACTTATAAATATATCAGCACTGTGTAATGAAATTTATAATTAATTTAACAATACTATATATAACTTAAAAACAAGCTTAATACTTACTAGTGTCACCATAGGCTTGTCAAATATAAAATTAAAAACTAAAATTAACACTTATCTTGATCATTTGTACAGTTTATAATTAATCCCTTGAAAGCCGATTAAAAATTACGCGATTCACTCCCAAATGCCACCGTTTAACACGTGGATGAGCTTTTCTGGTGTATTGGAGGGGGCGGACAGAAAAGTAAATATTTATATTATATATATATATATATATATATATTCTGAAATAAGTAAATCCTTCCAAAAACATTTTATTGCATTTCAAAGCCTTCGGAATAATTTTATGGACAGCAGTGCACATAGAAAAGATCATACTTCAGAGAGACGTATATATACGTCCGGGACGATTAACACACTGGCTGAGTGAGACGTTTATATACACCGGGGGCACTTAAGAGGTTAAAATCGTACAGTCGTTTTAGCTTCAAAGTGTAGTATTATTAAATTCAATACATTGTTATTGTATGGAGGGGGGTGCGATGAAAAAATAATGATTGAATAGTGAGTCGCAAATATTGAAAGTTTGAGAAGCATTGCTCTAACTTTAATAAAAACCAAAAAAATATCAAAGCAGATTTCTTGCAATCCTTCGGTTAACTGAGACCTCTGTTTTTCTGTGTAATTTCTTTGAAACGCGTCAACCACTTTATTGCTGTTGTTTCACAAAAAAAAATCAGTTATGTTTTTATACTGCTCTTTCATTATGACGACAAATCTTTCTGTTCAAGAGAAATACATTTTGGAACAGTTTGTCCTATATAAATTTGGTTCATTAGTGATCATATTTTCACCACTGTTGTTTATTATTAGAAAAAACCCCTAAAAAACTTCCATTAAGGTAGAAATAAGGCTTACTTCTGGTTTTTTTTAAAGTAATATTGGCGCTCACTCAACATTAAAATTATTAGCCCGTAGGAATAAATCTCTTTTAATTTTCATTAGGAAAATCTTGATTGAAAACGCAAAAAGGAGAGAAATATTTCTTAAAAATGTGTTGAAGTGTTTACTAAGTTAGTGTATATATGCATAAACATATATATAAAAGACCAGCTAGAGTCCCAAAATTATTTGAATAGTTTTAAAGCGATGGTCTATTCGACTAAAATATCGCCCCATCCGCAATTAAGCGCATTCTGCAATATCTCTAATATATATAAACAAGTTATATGTAAAAAAATTTCTTAAGACAATTCTTACTTAGGTCAACAAAGAAAAGTTTTATTTTAGTTACTTTTTATTAAATAATTACAATTAATATAAATATGTATACATATGACAAAATCACAATATTGAGTGGCAAAATAGAAAGTAATTTTCCATTTTTCTTTCTGTAAACGGTGTTGGACTATTATTTTTGTTTGTTATTATTTATTCAGTAATTAAGTTTAATTATTTCAATAAAATAGTACAGTGAAAAGAAATGACATTCTCAGAAATTAGGCTATCCCAGGCGGGATTCGAACCCACGACCTTTGGATTAGAAGTCCAACGCGCTATCCATTGCACTACAGGGACACAAAGATCTATTTTCCTTTTTATATATGGTGGTGGACTATTATTTTTGTTATTATTTATTCATTAATTTGAAAAATTAATGAATTTATATTTGAAAAACTGTATTAACATCAAGTGCCATCCCCTACAAGTTGAAAAAAATGTGTTTGAAATTGAGTGGATGAATTCAAAGTATTTCATTAACGATTGAAAAGTTGAACAAGATAGATATATATGTAGGGAGAGTGTGAACTAATAGAGTATAGAGGAATTGAAAAAACAAAGCAAGAATGAAAAATTACAAACTTACCGTAAAAGGTATTGAATTCGTAAAGTAATTTGTTTTTCCTAAATTCTGACAAAGGTGCGTTGTTCTCTTTAATCTTACTGATATCTTGTCCCATTGTAGCTTTTTATAGACATCTGGAAGCAGGAAAAAATTTCAAAAAATTTACTACAAAATTACAATTTTTTACTACAAAGTGTACTCTCGACATAGGAAGATGTAGATTGACAAGTCATTCCAAAAGATGCATAATTGCATAATTTAAAGAACTTTAATAATGCAAGTAAGAGTTTCAACAACATAACATAAATAATATTTTTTTTTAAAAATATAAAGAATATATTTTCTAAATAAGTTCTTACAAAAATGTAAATTGTTTCAAATTAGTCATATATAAATATTGGAAACAGTCTGTGAATTTTGCGTTTGAGTTGTTTTATCCAAATCCTAACATTTTTATTAACAATACAAAGAAAATTCTCACGTTGACATGGTTTGGAGAGTGGAATGCTATTTCTAATGTAGTTCTCGTTAACTGACCTTCCGCGGCCAATAACCCTCGAGTATGCATCCTCAATCGATCCAAAGAAAAATTTACATTGTGCAAATCCTTAAATTCTAAATAAAAAATATAGCCGGTGTTGAATTCGAATCCTTCACTGAAGACTCGTCGTGTAGAAAGGCTGAAACGGATCACTATGGCAGCATAATGAAAGACACAAGGAGCAGTGCTCGTGTTATGAAGGAAAAATTGCCATCATGTACATGTAAGCCTAAGTGGCTTTTACTTGCTGGAAATTGGCTCGTAGGTAGAAAATGAAGCTGACAGCCAACGACAGCAGCTTTTAGAAAAGGTCCGGTATTGTGGATTTTGGGTTACTTACTGCACAAGATCATTCAAATGTGGGGGAGTTCTTATTAACATCGCACTTTGAAGTTCTCGCTTGGTTTATTAGTGAAAACCGCATTATTTTAAGCAGCGGTCAAATGATGAGGATGACACCTGAGCTGGCATCCTACTCTCCAAACTTCCACATTGCCCCAACTTGAGAACTTTGAGCCTCAACAAATTCAAAGTGCATCAGCTCTACACGGCGAGTCTTCGGGGGCATCAGAACCCAAACCGTGAGTTCACAACCATGACTACTCGGCAACCACGACCACCGTCATGCCGTCCTAGACAGAAAAGAGCTATAATCCAACCAGGTGTCCAAAAAGTAATAGCCTTCTCAAAAGTTGTTCGATGTAAGTTTTCCTTTTCAAGTCTTAACGTGTGTGAGAAACTTATTATCAAGTAATAAAAAGTTAAAAAAAAAAATAGGGATCAATTGCCATTAACAAAACTGCATAAAATGTCATGTGTAGAATTCGCCAAAAACAAACAAACAAAAAAGAGGTGTGGCTGTGTCATGAACACGATCGTGTGGTGAACTTGAATACGTCTCCTAACGGGTAATATATTTTATATAAAATATTATTATTATTTATGTGTATCATAATCATGTTTGAACACTAAGAAATCCTCTTGGTTTCCATGTTTTTTGTTTATGTGGCAACTATATTTCCTTTCAACGGGTTCAGGAAAGAAATCAAGTAAAAAAATAATTACTGTGTTATAATATAACTTTATTAGTTATAGGTCTGTGATACGAAAAGTACGATACAAATGGAATACAGGATACATCGAGATTTCTGGTAAACGTTAAATCAATACAAGTATTACTTAATGTTGTTGGAGAAGTAATCACATGAGCATGGAAGACAAATGGAGCATGAAGCCGGTCAATGAGCGGTCTTGTGAGACATTAACATCAAAGTCTGGTGTAGTAAGATCATGATCGTAATCAGGTATAGCTTTAGCGATGTTTTTGTAACATAAAGAGTTTAATTTCTGCTAACGCGCTGTGCCTGGATGAATGCATAAACACCCGAGTATGAATTTGAAGATGTCATTGATCTTTACGTTTACAAGACAGACATCACCACAAAGCATTTACATCTTTCAATCCCAAATTAATTTACGAAATGTCAATGTTAACTCTGTTACAATCAGTGAAGCAATAGATGTTGCAATTTTTGTCAACTCCGCTGGCTTTGCGATTTGATGATGATGATACCACCACCGAAGATGTAGTTGCAATTTGTCTACGCTTAGCAGTATTACAATATGATCTCAGATGTAAACCAGGTACATTCATTGGCATGGAATCTTCCATCCATGTCTCGCTAATTGCCAAATAATCAAATTGGTTGATGATGGAATCAGTGGAGATGTTTTCTGAGTGCGCGACCTAGCTTTGTGCATTCATGGCAGTGATAAGTATAAGACAACGCTGATCAGGAACAATATCACAAAACTTATTTACTTTGGCGACTAATGTCGGACGGATGTTGGGCCAATCTCTGGTACTTATCTCGTACCTCTTTAACTGTAGGAGACGCCTGACCAAATCCGTAATAAAACTTGAAATAGTTTCAGGTATTGGTCATATAAAGACCATCTAACAATGTGACGCGACTCAAAACCACATAAACTAGTTGGTTTTGTTACGATTTATCATATTGGCACACGATTTTATTGAACGTGCCTCCTTGAGATTCGAGGATTGTGATCACACACGCTGGCGCGATGGGAAACTCTATTTGGCGGCATTTGGACGTCGGAACGAGCAGTATGTTGGCACTGCGCTTTGTTTTTGGTGTCTATTTGAAGTCGAGAGCTTCACGCTTACAGATCACTTGTGGTTTAGTGTTGAGTCGACATCTCTGACCAATCATCTCGAGTGGGAATTCAATCCATAGTCTGAGTCGCTGTTTGTATATGGCCCCAGACGTTGATGGTTCGTCCTGTACTTTTAACTACGCATAATGCTCGGTTTCACTGATATATTCTTTAAGACACCATTCGTGCCATTCACTATGCCTTCCTCGATGTCAATGTTAGTCGTAACCATGTAAGGATAACGCACTGCAAGTGGAATCTTATTAGGCAGTTCACCCAACTTGACGACACTCATTTTGTGAAGCTTTTGCCGGGCTGTAGCAGCTTCCGTGTGATTCTTGCAACCGATCAAAGTATCGTCGGCGACGTTGTATGTCTCTGTCAAGGTACGAGGGTGGTCCCATAAGTACCCATCCTGACCAAGAGATGGCGGTAGTTGTTTGAAAAATATCACTGTATTAGAAAGTACGCAACCTATACTTTCAAGTTTGAAGACGTTTAGAATTTGTTTGGCAGCTATCAATAATGAACGTTTTCAGTGAATTTGTGAAAATAGAGGAAAATGGTCATCGTTATGTGATACAATACTTTTATTTGAAAGGCTTGAGTCCAACCAATATAAAAGCCGAATTAGTTTCTACTTTGGATGAGTCTGCTCTTTTGTTTACAACAGTAAAATATTGGGTAGCAGAGTTTAAACGAGGCCTTACGAGCTGTCAAGAAGTGCATCACAGTGATCGGCCAATTGAGGTGACGACTCCATAAATGATGAAGAAAATCCACAAAGTGGTACCAGATAATCGTCGACTGAAAGTTCGTGAGCTAGCAGATATAGTAGGCATTTCAAAAAGTGTGGTATATAGCATATTATCTGAAAATTTATACATGAGAATGCTGTGTGCAAGATGGGTGCCGCGTTTGCTCACACTGGAGCAAAAATAGTGTCGTGAAGATGTTTCAATTGAGTGTTTAACGAAGTTTCACAACAACAAAGCAGAATTTTTGCGCCTTCATAATCACGGGTGAAACATAGGTCCATCATTTCACACCCGAGACAAAATAACATTCAAAACAATAGACTGAAAAGGGAGAAAGAAGAAGGCGAGGATCGTTCCATCTGCAGGGCGGCGGTTCTTTGGGATGCGCTTGGGATAATTTTCCTTGATTATCTTGGAAAAGGAAAAACTATCAACGGCAAGTATTGTGCAAACTTATTGAAACGTTTGTGAGAAGAAATCAAGCAAAAACGACCACATTTGGCTATAAAGTGTTGTTTCATTAAAACAATGCACGTGCTCACAAATCCGTTATTGCAATGGCCAAAATTAAGGAATTAAATTTTGAATTGCTACCTCATGCCATCTGCCTATTCGCCAGATTTAGCCCTGTTCAGTGTTGAACAAATTCTGTTCACACTGAATTGTGGGTTCACAATTCTTGTGACACCCACAACAAGTGAATATTTGTCACGAGAGGGCGCTAGTGTGTGTAGTGTTCAGTGTATGTGTAAACAGAGTAAGAGAGTTTGGAGAACGCTCTAATAAAATTCCTTTTATCTTAGTCCTAGCCATTTAATGTGTTGTGTAATCTTTTAGAGAGATTTTAAATAATGAACAGAGAACTAGTGCGCGAACAAGCCTCCTCGAATTATTTTCTATTCCCAAGCTTGAAAAAATGGCTCGGTGGTCAAAGATTTTCCAACGATGACGAAGTGATGTCGGTAGTTAATGGCTATTTTGAGGAACACAAGACAGTTCTTATAAAAAGAGCATCGAACTTATTGAACATCGCTGGGAAAGGTGTATAGACCTGAAAGGAGATTATGTTGAAAAACAAATACATTTTTTTCCTAAATTTTTGTGTTTTCTTTGTTGGGTCGGGTACTTCTGAAACCACCCTTGTTGTGGCATGAGTCCACGCTATGATTTTGATTATACAAACGCACAACGCCAATCAAGTTTATATCGCACTACTGTTGGGTTCTGAATCTTGACTCAATGAGCTTAATTTCATCAACGTTGAGTCCCTCTCCGTTGCCGACTTTAGTAAGCATAGCAGAGAACGTCTCTTTGCCGCATTACTTGCTGTAGTGTATAGTAGATTAATGACTGCCAGAGTACGGCACCACCTATCATGCTACATGGGGCCCGATAAAAGGGTGCAGCATTAACTGGCGGTAATTGGCAAAAATAACAGCAGAAGAAAATATTCACGGTTAATCATGCGTGCCGGTGATCTTCTGTAGACATGAGTTAATCTTGTGTAACGCATCTGAACCGGTCATGCTAACCTCGTCAATTATCACGCATTTTACACCCACAAACATATTTCTGTAATTTTGCATGATCTCGTGACATTGTGCCACATCAACGCGATTAGTAGCAGTAGTACGTCTTTTTCTTTTGTTGGCTTCAATGAGCGCAGAAACCGTAAGCGATAACACTTATGTCCGAATGGATTGTTGACAAACGTCATTGTGAAACGTGCACTAGCTGTTGCCACATGTGTTTTTATAAACGACGATCGTACATTTAAACGAGCATTTAACGTACATTTAAATGAGTTGAGCGATAATTTAGTTTAAATGCACGTCTGTAATTGTATTCTACTTTTACGAAAAAATATTTTCATCTGTTCAATTTTCTTCTGAACTAAGTTATTCTTTAAAAAACACGAAATATGTTTTTAAGATCATTCAGATTAAATCTGACGATTTTCTGTAAAATGTTGAGAAATCCCAAAGAAATATTTATTTCCCTTTTTCTTGCGAAAAGAATAAAAAAACTCATTCATTTTCCTTATATATATATATATATTCTCTACAAACAAGAGATAACATCCAACAATCACATTCGAAAAACACATAGACAGTAGGAAAATCACACAATGAAAGACACATGAGCAACCGAGATTAAAAATTATAAAATGGATGCTGCAGTATTATAAACATTGCTGACTTAGGACAGCTAATATATAAAATAATTTATATAAAAGTGGGGTTGAACAAGTGTTTTGGCCAGCCAACCTTCCCCTTTTATGTAAATAATACTGAGCAAAAACCTATTGGAAGTAATGGATAGGAATATCTAAATCCATTACAAGATAGAGGTAACTTACCTAAAAATTGCGCTTAAAAATGCAGAGCCCGCGCTAAATCTGAGTGTAATAAATAAGTTATTGCCAGATTCAGGTCCCTAATGAAGATTCAAAGCATGTGAATGGCTGAAATGTAGCACTTAACAAAAGTATAGAAAGAATAGAAATAAAAATTAATAATAGAGTTACAAGTTATAGCATAACTTTAGTGACACTAGAGTATATATGAATTAAATAATAATAAGTAATTTTATCTAATTTTAGAATATGGAAGTAACTATAACTATGAAATATGTAAGTTTATAGTAATAAAATATTATCAATCTAAGAATTTTTAATCCTTACTATTTTGAATAGCTTT
>BMAV01019113.1:242763-253262 GCA_019973955.1 Trichonephila inaurata madagascariensis
ACAGGTGGCATTAGCCACAATACAACAACAAGCTGTGAAATAGTGTGACAAATTGGAAACATTGAGGAAGTTGCAAATAAATTTATTTGAACAACTGTTATCGAATGCTTTTTTTCCCGAATCAACTCAATATTTATTATCTCTCGTGGCACGCTTAAAGACAGCTGATTACACTGTACACAAGGGATTGAAATGAAGTTTCCTGCTGACACATACACATTTCGTTCACACTATAGGTATCTGAATCAATTTGCGCGAGATTCCTCTGAACGATCGAAATGGGAGAATTTTTCGAAACGCCAAAAGACAATGCCCCAACTGTCATTGTAGAAAAACAAATCAGTGTGAGTGTGAAGGGCTCCAATAGAACTAAATGATGATGACACAGAGTTAACACAGTTTAATTTTTCAAAAACAGAAATTTTCCATTATGGGAGCTAATTTTTTTGCGTATGATATTTCTTATCTTAAAACTAGTTTAGCTGTATTAAAATATGAGCAATAAACTATCTCTGATTACAACACGAATGGTCTGATACGTAAATCAAAAAAGATACATTTTTTTCTGAATACACAAAAATTGGATTTATTTTTAAACACTGCAGTTTGAATATATACATGAGCACAAGAAACGAAGAGTTAAACCTCAGCCCACATGTGGACGTAGTAACCTAGTGGTCATAGTCACGAAGTTTTTCCGACGTGTTCTGCCTGCCAGGCCTCTCCAGAACACACTCTTGACTGCCTAGGGCTTTCAAAACAAGATCTTTATGAAGACCCTCTAATGGTGTTGGACTTTTTGAGAGTGAATGGTCTTGGTTAGACATGGAAATGAGGAACAACGAACACATAACCGGAGTTGACGAATCGTGGGCACGAATGAAGACCCGCAGTGCAGAGGGGTTGATGCGCATTAAATTTGTCGAGGCTCAAAGTTCTAACGCTGGCGTGATGTGGAAGTTGGGTGTCAGTTCAGGTGTCTTCCTCCTCGCTTGATCAGGGTTCTCAAAACACCAAAGTCCGTCGCCAGTAGCCCTCATGCTAATAAACACTCACTCAGCTCATCATTTTGACGGTAGCAAGAAAAAAGTTCAATTTTAAATTCTATAAAATCCTGCTTGAACATTTCTGGGTTAAAAGAAGGGGTTCAAATAAAAGATCCCCAAATGCTGAAGGAATATCTCTTGGCAATAAAAAGCTTCCTAATCAACATTTTTCGAAGCTGTTTGCGTGATAGTTGAAAGGTCCGCAACTAGCAGCTGGCGTTGCTTCTTTCGAATGCTAGCACCACCCACCGTGTTGAGGGGCGGATGTATGTCAAATCTACCGAGGCTACAAATCCACACGTTGACACTGTATAGATGTTTGAAAAGATTGGGCCAACTCAGGTGTTATCCTCGTCTCTTGGTTGACCCATAGCCAATAGTCCTCGTATTGTTTTTTAGTTTAACAGCCAGTACGTGGAAAACTTTTACCCCAAACGGTACTTTTTCCAATTCTAAAAAAGTAGAGAGAAATTGTTATTAATATAAAAAACAGTCATAAATTTAATTGCAAAATATTGGAATCTATCATGATATCCGACAAAATCTTAAATGGTACTACAGACACTGCGAGAAACGGTTGTTCAAAACTGAGAGCAAAATACTCACTTTTGAGTACTTCACATACTCAAAATAGCTCCCATGCAAATGTGCTCTAATTTGAGAATCGCGCATGCTCATTTTTCATCATGGATACATACTCAAAATAGAGACTTTACATACTCGTTTTTGAACCTGTTACTGGATCAACTTTTCGTCCTCCTTTTCATTGTAAAAAAAACTGGTCACCTTAAAATTATTCCAAAGTAACACAATTATTATTTGCTTATAAATAAGTGCCTGAATAAATCAAACAATATGACTTGTTATGAATTAAATAAATTACATTACATCTATAACACTAACCCGCCAAAATAAGGTAAACATTTATCCCATTAAATATATCGTTAAATTTCTATTATAGCCACATATTAAAAACAAGGCACTTACTTTAGTTATACACAAATAAGAACATTTAACTCAAAACATAAAATCCAAACAATCTAGTACTTATGTGTTCTTACTCGGGTAGCGTGGTAGATACGAAAAATAGTTCGGAAGATTTATGGGAACTAAATTTGTTGTTGGACCCTAATTTTTAAAATATGTACCCGGTATATTAAAAGAACAACTGTAGTCCTGAATATCTTTTTTAATTTGTTTGAGAGTGTTAAATGACCATTTTTGGGGGTTTTGAGTACATGCAAGGTTTCATTTTCGATAAATGCATGTGATCAAACCTGATACAAACATGCTCATTTCAAAATGAGTATGTCTATGTGTTCATTTTTGAGTATGTCTTTTTTCTCCGTGGACATAAGGCATTTTTTTGCATACAAAATGTTCGTTAACACTAATTACAAAAAATATCTGCAGATTATTTTTTAAAAAAATTAATACATACTAAAGTAGCTGGTCAAAATGTTATCTGTTTTGTGTATGTGAAAGAATCTACACTCTATCAAAATCCGAAGGTAAGCATCTATCTCCTCACGATTGCTGAACGGAGAAACGCGACGAAGGTACAAAAAGATGGGAAATGATCCGAGGAATCTACTTTCACCCTTTAAATTCCGAAAGTAAAATAAGTTAAAAAAGATATTAATTAAAAAATTTTAAAAAGCAGGATTCACTGCATTGTTATAACAATGTCATTGTTATAAAAGTAAAATAATTTGGCTTCGAAATCCGGTTTTCAGCCAAATTGGCTTTTCGACGGATTTCATTTACTCTGATTAAAAAATAACTGCTTTTAATATGTGTTTAACTAGAAATGTATTGTTAAAATCCTAATTTCTACAACGTATGACATTTCGACATTCTACGGATTTCCTTTAGTTTAAATTTTTAAAAAAAAACTATTTTTCTAACAGATTGGCGCGCTTTCTTTCTTTACCAATGCTGCCAAGTTAAGCTGAAACGGAATGTAGTAAAACTTCTTTAAAAAATTTATAATTTTAAAAATTTCTATTTTTCTCTCCCTCTCTCTCTCTCTCTCTCTCTCTTTTTTTTCATACATAAAATTATTTTTAAAAACGGTATATTTTCCGTTTCGGGGAACCATAAAAATTCAAAAGAAAAAAATCTCCAAAAGCCAGTAATAATTAATTGTGCTGACCATCCGGTAAAGTGGTTAGTGGCACTGGCTGGGTTCGAATCCCGGAGAAGATATGGATATTTGCAAATGTATAGTGCCTTTACGGTACTCCAAATAACCGTCGGAGCAGCAAGTCTTCTTTTGAGGTTGGTGGAAGGGGAAGAGAGGTGGGAGGCCTGTGACCACCCCTATGGTGTTTCCCCTTTTCATGGGGGTTGGAACTGAGCCAAATCGTACTGTAACCTGTATGGTGCTCAAAGCTACGGCTAACGACAGGCGTACTACTAGCCTCTCACCGCGATGAATTTCTTGGGCCTTGATCTGATGTTACTGTCCATCAGGCGGTATAAGTAACAACAACATAACTGTTGTATACCTACCACAGAATTCACGAGTTTGAATACTCATGGCATATGTGTGGAAAGACAACTTTCAGACAGTGCGTAGGGAATTAGTATTCTTTGTTTATATGAAACATGTTGTTGGTTTTTATAAAAATTTCTTCTCTTTATTAACCTTTCTCTAAATTTATGAGAAGTCCCACAAACAAAACAGTGTCTGAACAAATTGTTGAAATGTTTCTGTCAAAGTGCTTCCATTTTGAATGGGGGGTTTTCCCCTTTATATATTGAATGTAATTAAGGAAGATTCCCAAACTATTTTATTGCTTTAAATTCTAAGAAAGTATTTATTGTTTTATTTATAAAATAATGAATGTAAGCTTAGTTTTTTATAATACACCCCAAATGATAGTTTTCGTTATTCTTAAAAAATGGTTTACTGAAAAACTTAAAAATATAAGAAAATGCTGAAATGTTTTTACCAAACAGTATTATTTCTTTTAGAATATTTTTTTTATACAATGAATGTAAGCAAATACTTCTAGGTCTTTTCCCCTGTAGTTCTTTTTTTTTAATAGTTAAATATTTCTAACTGAATAATAAACATAAGCAGTCGTTTCAATAGCTAACGGTAAAAATTTTCTGATTCACTATTTAACAAAAATGGATGTAAATTAATATTTTTTAAAAGACTAAAGAAGCCTATTGTTTTTTATAATTCATTATTAAAATAATTACTTAACAATAAAATCGTTCATTTTTTGTTTCCTTGTGGATTCGTTTTGTAAATTATTAATCGAATCTAGAAATTGGATCTTTTTCCTGAGGAAAGAAAGAAGGAAAAAGAGTTTTCTACGCGGAAAAAGTCCGCGCGCCACTCCGGACTCAGCGGAAGGAAAAGAAACCTTCCTGATAAGAAAAAGAAGTGGAGGAAATTTCGGAAAAGAAATATATGGACATAAATATGGAAATCACTCACTTCACGTATACACATACACCAAGAAGTGTTGGCGTTGAGAGGGGAAGGGGAAATGTCCAGGGGGATAGCTATACTCTGAAAGAGACCGTTCAACGCTGGGTTAAGCGGAGGGGAAACATACCCGTCCAAGGAAGCAAAGCAATGGAATATATTTCGAAAAAGAGAATTTTAATGTTATTAATATAGAAAACACACAGACATACCAGGAAATGCTGTCATCGAGAGGGGAAATTTTCAAGGCAAAAAGCTATACACTTGGAAGACGCCCGTGCAACGCCGGGTCATGCAGCTCATATAAAGTAAAAAGACCTAACTCTGAAATAATATAGCTATTGTTTTGCTCCCAAAAAACCATTCCTTGGAAATCTTTACTATTAATTTAATAATTTGGTATTTTGTTTCACAAGATCCTTAAAACAAATATATCTTATGTAGCTCTCATGAACATTAACCTAGATAATATTATTTCTGTATAAAATTATCCTTCTCCAACGTCGAATTTTAAAACTGCATGACTCATATGAATTCTTTCCTAGCTCGCCCGTTCGTGCGGATTAGACATTCTTATCCCTTTAAAACCAGCGCTTCTCCCCTAGGGGGACGTCATAATCCTAGAAAGGGGGCGAGAGCATATTGAAAAGTCAAAAACAGTAGATTATTTTTAAAAAAAATTTTAATTTATCGAAAGTAAACTAACAAAATACTTTCTGACATAATAAAAATAAAAAATAAACTTTTACGCTGATATAATGCACTTATAAATGTTTCAGTACTGCACAATGTGTTTTATAATTAATTTAACAATACTAAGTTAAGAACAAGTTTAATAATTACTAGTGACTCTACTCTGGCTTGTCATATATATATACGTAATTTTATATGCAAAAATTAACAATTATCTGGATAATGTGTACGGTTTAATTAATTCTTTAACTGCCGATTAAAAGTTACATGATTCGCTCCTCAATGCCACTGTTTTGCACGTATGCAAGCGTATGTGGTGTATTGGGGAAGAAAGGAGAAAGGAAATAAATAAGAAAATCCTTCGCAAACACACGGTCAAGGTAATTTTATTATAGGTAATTTTACGGATAGCAGCGAAATGAAAAGATCGTATTTTGTGTGGAAAGACAAATATATACGTCCGGGGAAAAGTAACGCTTTGGCTGAGCGAGAAGTTTATATACGTCGGTAGCACTTAAGAAGCAAAAGTCGTATTGTAGCTTTAGCGTTAGAATATCGCATATACGAATTTAATGCATTGTTATTGTATGAAGGGGGGGAAGCGCAATGAAAATTATGATTGAATATTAAGTCACAAGTAGTAAAAGTTTGAGAAGCACTGCTTTAAAACACAAAATATTTTTATCTTTAAATATTACATTACTAACACTCTACTGATCCCAATGACACTGGAAAAAATAATTTTAAAAAACTTTCTACTCCCCTGGAACGCGGAGTCTTCCGGCACGAATGCGCGGGGAGGGTCTTAAAGATATCTATTTCCCTATAAAAAGTAAAACAGTTAGGATGTTCTCAGTAGAGGTTATAATTTTTAAAAGTAGTCAAAATTGTGAGAGCTATTTACTGTACAAGTAACTAGCAAACGAATCCTGATTCAACGGCAATTCGCGTATGGTTCGTATCTTAAAATTGAAAACAAACTGAGGGGAGTTTTTAACCAATGGAATAGAATTATAGTGGGTTTTTGTTTGTTTGATTGCTTGTTTGTTTGTTTGAAACGCGAGCATTTTTTAAATCGATGATAATTGTTCCGTTTTGATCTAACGTAAAATTTTCCTTTAAGGAAAGTTTCAAAGTCTAACGCAATCGAACTCAGTCCTATTTTGAATCCGGAATCATTGCATCACACAATTTTTTTTAAAAAAAATGTTGTGGTTTTATTTTTTTGTAATATGATCACATTTCTGAAAACAAAGAGAATTCTTTTATGATTTAATACAAGTTGCGCGCGGAATATACTATAAGACAAACAGCTTTCTACGCTTGTGTTTGTGAGATTTATTACTAAAATAAAAACTTGCGCGTATGGCTTTACAAGAAGAATCAATCCCAACACAAAAATAAAAACTTTTATAAATGGGTTTAAAGTCTCTAAATATGAATATATACTCCTACCCGTTGTTTTACGTAGTCCATTTCGATTTAAGGAAAGGGAAGTAATTATATATAATAATTCCCGTTAAATCTTATCTTTCAAGTTTTTTAATTTGTAATAGTCCTGAGACCCTCCAGGACCTCGTTTAAATAAGAAACTGTTAGTTACCCGCATAACGGAGTTTAATCGTAACTTTATCTCTTTGAAATTAAAACCTCGGCTTGTTTAAATAAGAATATTATCCGATTATCTGGACGAATCGTAAGAGACGTCTTTGGAAGTCATGTGAGTTTTTGATCTTCCGGTTGAGTTTATTATAGAAGCCGAGATTGTCCGGAAAATTCATGTCACGTCTTGTACTTATCGTCATGTCCCTTTAATGTCTACATCTGCTTCTGTGGCGTCGTGGACGGGTAGCATGAAGATGAGCTCACAGAAAATTGCAGAAATAAAATCAACTTTTATTTGATCGACTAAAGAATTATTAATAATGCGACATGGAAATGTCTCTTTGCGCCAAACCGGTAGGATCAGTCTCTTTCAGACGAAAAACTTATTTCAAAGTGTCAAAATATAATTAGACTTATTTTTTTAAAAAGTTTATTACTTAAGAATTAGCTTAGTTGTTGTGCTTTTCTCGGGTTTTTCCCCCCGGTAAACGCATTTATAATAATATCCGTAGCAGATGATTTTAGTTTTTTAAGTTTCCCCCTTAATCGGAGTGCAGTTATAGAGGAACTCCGTATCTTGAGATCCCTGGAATCTCTGCAACAGTCGGGACCTCTTGATCGGGAATGGTATAAGCTTCAGACCATTTAGTAAAATAGTCTATGACGACCAGTTTGTTGTTGTTACCATCTGATTATCTCGGAAGTGGGACTAGAATATCTAAAGCTATTCCTTCGAAAGGCTCTCCCACTTTATACAGCTCCAGTCTTCCTCTAGTGTGTTTTCTCGGACATTTACGTGCAGAACAGGGATCACATGTGCAACACCACTTCTCCACGTCACTCCGCATATTGTTCCAGTAGAAGCGTTTTTGAACTTTTTGTATGATCTCTCCATAATACCAAAATGACCTCCAGTGTTGGACTGTTATGGATTTGCTTAAGGACTGTCGATATTCTTGTTTTTGGAAGTATTAATTGCCACCTAAATGCTTTACCGTCATCAAATTCCCATTTGCGATATAAGGCACCATTTCTCAGATGGAGAGAATCCCAAAGATCCCAGTAGCTCTTTGCTGTTGGATAGAAAGGAGCTATGTCTTGCTAGTTGGGCTTTCCGTCAGAGGACTAAATTCTACGATCGGGCTTATTTCAGGATCAGCCCAGTGTTGCCAGATCTCGCGATTTTTCGCGAATTTTGCTACTTTTTAATGCTTTCCGCTACTTTTTTTTTATCCTATTGCTACTTCGCGAATTTTATGCTACTTCGCTTGTAGATTCCGTTACTTTTCGCTACTTTCAATCATATATAAAAGTATTGGAACAAGCTTCGGGAAAATTCGCAAAAAGAAAAAAAAAGTGACTTAAGACCCCAAAGAAAACATAGAATTGCAGCTTCCCCACTCCGAAACGCCACGAAACGCTGTAATTTCCCCCCCCCCCGTCGCCACCACCACGAATCGCAGCCTATCAAAGCGGGACTTCCCTCTGCTACCATTCTTTTTCACTGTAAGTGGTAGAAAAAACAAAAGTAAGCACTTGTCATCTAGAAAGATTATGTGATAAAAATCTGATTAAATCCCTTTTAAAAGGTTTTGACCTAAATTCAGTGGCGTAACGTACATCCTCGCATTGCCGGGAGGCCTAGGGATTCTAGGGGGACCAAAACCTGACTGACTCAAAGTACGTACTAGGGCTTGGGGTACAAAAGCTGACCTTGCAAAGGGCCCTAATATTCTCTGTAACACGACTGTCTAGATTCCTCTCTTTCCAAGCAACTACTTGTCTTACTATTCCTTTACTTAAATTATTACAAGGATAGAATTAAGTATTGTTAAATTACAGCTGCCTATTTTAGCAGAATTTCAGCGGATTAATCTGCCTTTCAAAGTGATCACGTTGATCAATGCAAGTTTCTGAAAGAATTAAAAGATTATACACCCTCACTCTTTTAATAAGAACAATTTTTTTTTTTTTTTTTACCCTAAATATGTGAATCTCGAAGTTGACATGAGTTTAACAAGCATTTATTTGCCTATTGAAGTACTTGATGGATGTCTTTTTGAATAAACTCACAAGAAAAATTAAAATAATTTCTACAGAATCTACTAAAGAAATCTATCAAAGATGTCACATAATTTTCTCAAGATTTTATGTGAGCAACTTTTAAACCGAAACCTTTCAAATTATGGAACTTCAAAGAAAAATAAAGAATTTTTCCCCTGATATTTTTAAAATTCAAATTGTCGGTTTTTTTATTATTATTATTATTGTTATATATATTTTTATCTGCCTTTGGAATTAGCAGACCAATCCAAATTATATGTTCTGGAGAATCAATAAAGACAAACTTTAACATGCAGTTGAAAGATGTTTTCTTTTTGAATCTGAGCTTTTAAATGATGGAGTATATTTTGATGTCATATTTTTAATATAAAAGACTCACAGTTGGAAATCTATTTTTAAGAAATTTAGGTGTATTTACTTTAAAGGTTTACAGCTTACTATTAAGTAATGTCACTGTGGAAACGGAATTCTCCAGAGTGACACAAAAAAAAATTAAGGAATCGAATGTGCCTCGAACTGTTTGAGTCAATTCTCAGAATCAAAATGACTTTGGAAGAATGAGGGACTATGCCTCCACGATGAAATAAGGAGAAATTCCAACAACTTACGGAGTTTGAACAGGGTGAAGATTATCGGTCTTCGAGAAGGAGGATTTTCCTATCGTGCAATAGGAGCTCGTGTGCAGTGGAACAGTTCCACAGTGATGCGAGTTTGGAAGCAGTGGACCGACGAGTCTCGAACAACTCGAAAAACTGGCAGTGGACGACGGAAGGTGACGTCAGCACGCAACGATCAACACCTGCTCCGCGTGGTGGTGAATGACCATGCAGCTTCCTCCAGGCAGTTGGCAGCACATTAGTCTACTGCTACAGTGTACTAATGTCGGCTTCGTCAATTCGTCGATGTCTGCTGCACCATGGATTGCGTGCAAGGACCTTTCTATACAGGATATCCCTCACGGCAAACCATCAACGGCTGTGTCTGGAATGGGCTCATGAGCACATAGCCTGTCAAGCTGATTGGCACCAAGTTGTCTTTTCAGATAAATCACGCTTCAATTTGTGGAACCATGATGGCCGCATTCGTGTTAGATGCTATGCCGGTGAATGCTGCCTTCCAGAGTAAGTTATCGAACGATATAGTGGCCTAACACCCCGAATTATGGTTTGGGGTGCTATTTCATATCATGGACGATCCAATTTGCTATTAATTGAGCATAATCTCAATAGCAACAGGTACGTCCGTGAAGTGCTAAAGCCCGAAGTCGTTCCCTTCCTTCAAGGATTTCCTGGAGCTATCTTTCAGCAGGATAATGTACGCCCACATGTTGCAAAGACAGCCCAACACATGCAACTTCTTCCTTGGCCTGCATATTCGCCGGATATGTCACCTACTGAGCACGTGTGGGATTTGGTTGGTCGGCAATTCGCTCGTGATCCGTGTCCTGCAGCTTCAAAAGACGAACTTTTGCTGCGAATACAAGCAATATGGAATTCTCTTCCACAAGCAGACATTCAAAATATCTGTTTGACTCCATGCCACGTCGTATAGCAGCACTTATTGCAGAGCGTGGTGGCTACACCAAATACTGATTTCGGACACTTAATATTGGGTTGCTGTTTTTTTTTTTTTTTTTTTTTTTTTTT
>BMAV01019113.1:253362-266689 GCA_019973955.1 Trichonephila inaurata madagascariensis
TTTTTTTTTTTTTTTTTTTTTTTTTTTTTTTGCTTTGAAAATTTCGTTATTTATTTGTACTAATACAAGTCGTTTGTGCATTAAATTTCATTGAATTCTGATGATTTTTTTCATGGTGTTGCATTTTTTAAAAACAGCAGTTTAACATGTGTGTGCTGGAATGTCCCGAAAGCTGCACATTTCACATCATTTGCATTACTCGTAAAGGTGCGCCTAATCTGAAATTTTCATAATTTTCTGATCACTCCTTCTTGATGCTACAGTTTCAGTATCACGCAGTTTAAAATAGAATGTTTTCCTTCTATAAACTTAAGAATAATTCGTAATACTTTCATAGAAATTCACCATTTTATAATTTACAAAATTCATTTGCCTAATTAACTTTTTGAAAAATTTACCTTTCATTAGTTACCGGAAGTTTCACTACTTACAAAAAACAGAGGTCCACATGTTTAATTAAAAACAAAAAGGGAGAGAGGGGGGTTTAAGATTTCTTCAAAAGAAAGCAGCCACGTGCGACGGCATTTGGTCCTTTGCACAGAACAAAGTGACAGTAAATCGCGTAGAAAAATGAGTTATTGACGCCGTTCAAAGGCAGTTAAAAAGAACAATGTTAAGAATTCTTGCAATGAATTTGATTCATGGCTGTAATAGGTGCCTTTTTTTCATTGTTTTTAAAGAATCGACTGCGGAGCAAATTTCCCAGAAAAAGAACGGAAACGAGTGCATAATTACTCAGAAATGTAATTTTGGAACAAAGAATCACACACTTAAAACCTTCAAAAATCGTTTGCCCCTTTCGTTCATCTCTCAAAAACTTGTAAATATTTTTCTTCGGGTCTTTTGCATTTAATATCCTTACAAACCTGTGGAAATCTATAAAATAAATTTTAGGGGAAATTTCTCCCTAAAAAGCTCTTTCTGTTATTTATGTATTTTGAATCGTTTCCATGAACAGAGTTTTTGCAACTTAAGGATGCTAAGAAAGATTAGAGGGGGAAAAAATCAGGAAACGATATCATTTAAAAATATTTTTTAATAACAAGAAAAAATATTTGGAAAGCTTTTTAACCAGTTGGCTATGATATCAGTACAACATAATTGTAACGTTCGGAATGTATTAGAAATTTAGGAAAAAGTGTACATTTTTTATAACAGAATTTTGGAAATTGAATTAGAAAGTGTGCGTGTCTTTTGGGCGTATTTTTGTCATTACTTTTCATTCTATAATACAAAACCCGCTCACAAAAATATAAGTTCGGAAAAATAGCCCCAAAGTATGAAATCTCATAAAGATTTCGTTTAAGATTGAAGCCGTTTAGTAGAATTATACCCCTAAGAAAAAATGAATTATAGATTTGAATGTATTTTAAGAAATAAAATTTGATCTAGACAAATGTTATTTTATGCATTTAAAATCGAAAAATAAATATAGGATTGATCTTTAATTCCTTTATTCATGTAAACATCAAGGGCTGCAGTAGCCCAGAGATTAAGGTATCGGATCATGGCAGGCATGCCATGAGTTCGAGCCCCGTACCACTAAAGACCCGCCCGTGTAGGGGAGTGATGCACGTTAAATTTGTCGAGAGCTCAAACGTCCTCCCATTGGTGAGGTAGTTAGGAGAGGGGGATGCCAGCTCAGGTGTCGTCCTCGTCACGGCCATGGTTCAAAATTACGAGGTCCATCACCAAAAGCCCTCGTGTAGCTGAATGCGACGTTAATATTCACTCACTCATGTAAACATCTATAACTATTCAATGAAAGTTATTTTTTTTAGAAATTATTCTTATTGTATTTAGTTTGAATGAAACCAAATTTAACATAAAATTCGTAGATAGGCCAAAGAAACATCCTTTACTTCAAAATTCTGATCCATCGTCAGTCTGTAATAATTGCTGCTTAAAAAATTAGTCAATATATCCAATGTTAAATTATTTGTTTATTTATATAAAAATATACTTGTCCGAAAAATAAATACTTCGAAATCGATGAGTGATTTTTTTTACTTGCCTATAAACAGCTCGTAATTACTTAAGTCATTATTCATAGTTTTTAGGCCCGTTCCACTACCTAGATTCGTTGCCAAAAATTTATTTAAATTCTTGTTTCACTTTTTTTTGTGGAGAAATGTTTTTCTTATTTTATATAAACCGGAAAATCCGGCACATAGCAAACACCGGCGTATAACGCGTACTCATACTTTCAAGCTGCATTATTTTTTTAATTTTTAGGTATATTCACCGTATAACGCGCACCCCTTTTTTACAAAGGAACCAGAAGTGTACGTGTACAATGCTCGTATGTTTTTATGTCATTTATTTAATTTATGATCCCAGAATTTTGAAAAAATAGTATACTATTAGAATCAGAACCCTTTAACTTCATTAGATATGTCATTTCTTTGAAATATATAGCATTTCGATCTATGTAGAAGTTTAATTTTTCTTATGATCATCTCTTATTTTTTTTTTTTTTTTTTGAAGCTATCATTTTTGTACCCGTAAATTTCGATCTTATTTTTTGTGTTAAAAGTTCGTGTTATACGACAAATTTTATGGTACATATTTATTTCAAAAATTTTTTTACTTAGTTTAGTTTTTGTGAATGGAAGAATTATACTTGTACAAAATGAGGTATTATTTTTTCCTATTTTCCCACCGTGCATCCTCCCCCCCCCCAACATATATCCAATAGTACTGAATTGCATACATAAAAATAAATCTTTATAATCGCGCAGTATTCCTGCCTGATCCCCTAACAGTAAACGTATCAACTGCACATTAGCTACACATGCAAAATACGTTGTTTTAATCCAGTGTGTGTGAGTAGGGATTGCAACACTGAGACCGATTCACTCGTTTTTTGTTCAAATTTTCCTGATCAATAAAAACTGGGGAGCTCGCGTGGAGACACCGAAATATATTTACTTTCAAGGGAAAAATAATTTTATTTTTCAAAAATTTTCTTTCTTTTTTTTTAATTCAAAAAATAATTAAATTGTAATTTATTTCAATTCAAATGAAAGGCATGTATTGTATGAAAGAACGAGTGACATGTAAATAATAACTAAAAAAAAATATTGCAGTGAAGTAAATGGAATCAAAATGAATTCAAAAAGACAGGAGGAAAAAACAATATTATTTTACACAGACTGCGAGAGAGAGTTTTTCTTTTTTTCCATCGGTGGTAATGGTGCATTACCCAAATCACATTCCTCCATGAAATATTTGTGGCCGCGGTAGCAGAGTGGTATAGGTATGGGACCGTGGCTTGCCATGTCACGAATTCGAGCCCAGTACCATTAAAGACCCGCTGTGTAGGGCAGCGATGCACGTTACATCTGTCGAGAGTTGAAACGTCCTCCCGTTGGTGTGGTGTGGTTGTTAGGAGAGAGGGGTGCCAGCTCAGGTGTCGTGCACGTCACTTGACCAGGGTTCAAAATGACGTGGTCCGTCGCCAAAAGCCCTCGTGTTGCTGAACAGTGCGACGTTAATATTCAATCAATCAATCCATACATGAAATATATATATATATGTGGGAATCCAACCGAAATCTTCCAAAAAGATTGGATTCTTCAGATGGCGGGGTTTTTATGGCGTGGTGTCTAGGGGTTTTTAGGGTGTGTTAGTTAATTTTGAAATAAAGTAGACAACATAGTTCAAGAAAGAAACTAGTTGAAAACTAAACAATTTATTAAGAATTATAGGGGAGTATTTACATGGGGAATATTGCAAAAGAATAGGAAAGTTAGATAAGCATATTTCGGAAGAATAGGGAAGTTAGATCACATTACTTTAAGGGAGGCAATTGAGATTAAATAGAATTCATTATGGTGCTAATAAGACTTACCGCCTGGCGCGGACGAATGATAGAACTCGTTATGGTACTATTAAGATTTACCGCCTGGCGCGGACGAAAATGCGCTGACGCGCGAAACACGACTTCTCTCAACGAATGTTAGTGGGCCTCTAGCGAAAAAGGTTCATGTCGGCGTTTTTAAAAAGGACGCTAGATGGCGTTGATGTGGAATACTGTTTTGATTAGAATTGCCGACCTCGGTAAATGTGATATGATCTAACTTCTTACAAATGGAATATCCTACATATATATATATATATATATGACCCGCGTTGACCCATGAATTAGTTTCCCTTAAAAAAATTAGAAAGAGAATAAGTTTTTTCCTTATTCAAAAACAAGATATATAAGTTAGGTTATTTGTTTATTCTTTACGTGTAATGAATTATAAATAACACAGTCCTGTTATTTTCTTTTATATTTTACATAATTCTTAAATAAAAAAATAACTCTAATTACTAAATTTTGTGTTGTGTATTTTTTTTTCCTCGCGCGGATTTAGTTAAAAGGTATTTAAGATAGTTTTTTTATTCTATATTTAAAGTCTATTTGTATACATTATTGAAAAAGAAAACCGATTAAAAGAAGATTAATCAGCTTTTCACTTAATGGAAATCCAAAAACCTTCGAAATTTTTTTAACAGGTTATTACGCATTTAATACGTGAGATCTGTCTTCACATAATGTTGATGAATAGGATCCAAATTCGGAAAGCAATTTCTGATAGAAAAATACTCCAACATTAGTACTGCGTACAAATCTCTGTTAATCTCTGTTGATACAAAATACGTGTTTCCTATTTCGTCTCCTATATACCGCAATACTGAATCAGCTCTTATTTTAATCATTAATGGGAAAAATTGTTTATTTTTGGATTGCTTCTAATTTTTAAAAACACATCTTCGTAACCAGATGCATTTGCAATTCGTTGCTAGTTTTCTTGAAAATTGAGACCTTCTTCTTTATGAAAATGCATTTCGAGTTGAGATCAGGCATTTTTAAATGTGGCGAAAACACTTATTTCTTCACAAGCCTTTTATTTTAGATCCATGATGACCTTATTTCTTAGAAGTACTCCCCCCCCCCAAAAAAAAAAAATAATAAAATCCTTAAACGGCCAATTATATATGAAACTTATTACAAAATACTATAAAAATTTTTAATTTTGATTGCATTCTTTTAAAATTGGAAAAGATTTAGTTAAGAGTTCATAATTTAATTAATTTTTCTATTGCATTAAAATGTTAAACACCCTAGACTAAGCAGAGAGACTATAAGAATCAGTCGTAATCTACCTCAAAAATTAAATCGTTTAATTAATTTTTTCCCTATAGTACAAAAGGTGTTTCTGAATGAATATAGGAGTTTTAACGCTTTATAGTATTTAATACATATAACTTATAACTATAACTCATACATCGAGTGAAAGTCCAACTGAAACAATTTTGTTTAATGGCATATGTGAGCAAGCACGCAAAACCTGTGTTATTTTTTCCCCCTTCACCGCCGATCAGTGCGCTAGCAGAAAAATAGCGATTAGTGAAAGCGTTTTGTGTTTATGGTAGTGGCTTGGTCTGTTAATTATTTAGTGTCTTTTGTATTTAAGTTAACACCATCGGATAATATATAAACACACATTTATTAATCTCGAGAACGGTAAGACCCTCTGGGGTTCATAGTCTCAAAGTAATTGCTCGAAACTGAACCAGTAGGGTTGCCAGATACAATATATACAAAGAAATGCTACAGAGCCAGCCGCCACAGTCCCAGTGTCCAAATTGGTACAGGAGATCTTACAACAATCAGGTTGACACGTATCTTTGTGGAAAATGCACTCGGCGACAGGAGCGGGTGGTTTGGGTAGCAGGAACCTCTTGTGATTTAGGAATAACAGATGGTTGGTTAGACTCTATTGTGTCAGACAACATGAATGATGGCTTAACTCTATCGATAGAAACACAAATTTCTTTGTCTTGTCGCTGCAGAGTGATGAGTTTTTCAGAACGTTTAACTACAGCGAATGGTCTATCGTAGGGAGGTTGTAAGGGTTTTCTGATAGCATCATGTAAAAATACGTGAGTACATTAGGAGAGTTCTGGGTGTACAAAAACAGTTTTACGTCCATGTGAAGATGTAGGAATGGGTTTTTGAGATTATGCACGGTTTGTTTCCGTTGTTGCACAAACTCAGAAACATTGTTCGTACCCGTATCTTGGAACAAAATCGCTGGGTAGACGAATGGCTGTTCCGTGCACCAGTTTAGCAGCAGCAGCATTAATGTCCTCTTTAATGACAGAGCGCAAACCAAGGAGAACAAAAGGAAGGACTTGCGTCCAACGTGGAGGGGCGTGAGCCATGAGAACGGTTTTGAGAGACCGGTGTGTACGCTCCACGAGTTCATTGTATGAAGGGTGGTATGACGTGGTTCTTATCTTGCAAATTTCTAAGCCCGCACATAATTCCCTACTGAGGTGAGACTCAATTTGATGGCCCTGGTCTGTTGTAATCAGACCAGGAACTCCAAATCGTGGAATCCACTCACGGATTACTGTTGTTGCCACTGTCTCTGCTGTCATATCGGAAATAGGATATGCCTCTGGCCAACGAGAAAAACGATCAATGGCTGTAAGGCAATTAGAAAATCCTTGGGATGGAGGAAGGGGTCCAATAATATCCAAATGGAGGTGGTGAAATCGAGCATCTGGAACCTTGAAATGACCAAGTTCACTATTTGTATGCCGTTGAATTTTAACTCGTTGACAGGGAATGCAGCTACGTGTTCAACTGTGGATATCTTTGTTCATGGAAGTCCATACAAACCTTTTAGAGATTAGCTTTGTAGTAGTATGAATTCCAGGAAGCGATAGGTTGTGCACTGCAAGAAAGACGTTTCGTCGGAGAGCATGAGGCACGTAAGGGTGTATTGTACCCGTGGAAATATCACAATATATTTCGGTAGTTGATCCCGGCATTCGTAACTGTTTAAGCTGAAGAGTTTAGTTCGTGGCAGAAAGTAGTGCTTTTAATTCATCATCACCCTGTTGCATTTGTGCAAATTCCACATAGTCTATGGTACTAGGGGTAACAATTGCTGATATCCGAGAAAATGCGTCCGCTGGCACATTATCAATGCCTGGGACGTATCTAATATCGGTGGTGAATTGCGAAATGAAATCTAAGTGGCGCAGTTAGCGTAGGCTAGCCTCATCTAGTTTTTGATTAAAGGTGAATGTTAAAGGTTTGTGGTCGGTGAATAATATTAGTACGCGACCCTCGATCATATGTCGGAAATACTTGATAGCGGAATAAGCTGCCAGAAGTTCACGGTCAAAAGCACTGTACTTAGTTTGAGCTGGTGTAAATTTTTTTGAGAAAAACCCTAAAAAAGGTTTAAAACCATCGCTGGTGATCTTCAAGTGGTGAACACCAAGACCAAAGTCACTAGCATCAGTCATCTCAATGCGAGATCAGTATCTTGTGAAGGATGAGCTAAAAATGTAACGTTAGCTAGTTGATTTTTACATTGGTTAAATGCATTGATAGTTTCCGCGTTCCATTGTATTTCCCGCTTATCATTTTTCTTAGAATCTTTGAGAAAATCATGTAAAGGAGCTTGTATGTGTGCTGCCTTAGGTAAGAATTTTCGATAAAAGTTCAAAATACCCAAAAATTTTCTGAGATCGCGAACTGTGGAAGGTCGTTTATAATTAGCGATGAGTGCTACTTTTTCAGGAAGGGGTAAGATGCCATCTTTATTTACAAGGTAACCTACAAAGGGGACTTCGAAGCATCCGAACATGCATTTGCTGGCGTTGATGGCCAAACCATAATCATTAAGCCTTTGTAAAACTTATCTCACGTGTTTTTTATGAGAGTTGGTGTCTGTCGATGCACTTAATATGTCGTCCAAGTAGACGAAACAATAGTTTAAACCCCTTAAAACCTCGTGGATGAATCGCCACGTTTGAGCGGCGTTACATAATCTGTGTGTGTGTGTGTGAATGGCATAAATACAAATTCGAAAGTTCCGAAGTTTAATTAGTGCCGTTTTATGCCTATCGTCAGGATGGATAGGAATGTGATGGTAAGCTCTTTGAATATGAAGTTTTGTGAAAATTGTTTTACCTTTCAGATTTTCGTTAAAACTTGTTAAATTTGAAATAGAGTATCGGTCGGGTCTAGTTTGTTTGTTTAGAGCACGATAATCACCGCAAGGACACCACGAGTTCGTGTGTTTTTTGGAAACCATGTGCAAAGGAGAACACTAGTTTGATTTAGAAGGGATAGTAATACCCTGATCGTTGTTGTTCAGATTGTTGTGGATTTAACTTTCGCTCTCGAGCATGCACTGGAGGACCAAATGTTTCAATGTAATGAAAAGTATTGTGTTTAATTTTTTCATTAAATGGTCGGGTTCTAGTAAGATCGGGAAAATCTCGTAGGATGGCAGCATATTCCGAATCAAGTGATGCGGCTAAGGTCTGAGATGTTGAACAAGTAAAACGTTCTCCTTTTGTTGATAATTTCGTCAAGGGATCGATAAGACTCTTGCTTTTTATGTCGATTATTAATCCGTACTTATTTAAAAAATCGGAACCGATAATCTCTGTGTTAACATCTGCTATTATGAAATTCCACGGAAATAATCGCAATATATTTAAGTCTAGTTTAAGTAATTTTTGGCCGTAAGTTTTGAATTTAGAATCATTGGCTGCAAAAAGTTCAAATTCATTTGGTCTCATATTTTTGTTTGGTTTCGGAATAATGCTGACGTCTGCGCCTGAATCAACCAAATAACGTTGATTGGTATGTTTGTCAAAAACAAATAGGCGACATTTTTTAGCGAGCGCATTTACATGACTACAAGACGCCGCTGTAGTCATGTTTCTCAGTTTTCCGACTGAGAGCTAGGTCTATCACGAGATTGGCGATGTAAGAAGTCGCGCAAGTTGGGATACAGTTATGGGCGTTCTCACGAAAACGTTTATGATAAGAACAAATCGTCTCAAGGTTTGTTGTTCGTTTCCTATTTCGCGAGCGCGACGATGACTTCCGACGAAAGAATTGTCTATTTCGGGACCGCGACATACGAGACATTTGAAGTTTTAATTCTACAATTTGTTTGGCTAAAAAAATTTTTTGAATTTCAGCGGATGGGTTGGGTTCAGGTGCAGACTTGGCGGAATAAACCGCGGTGGGCACAGCAACGTCTGCTACCTTGTTTGCGATTTGGGCTAATTTATCTTAAGTTTCCGAGGAAACTGAAAGTACAGCCTGAATTTGGGATGGGAGACGATGTAACCATAAATTTTTTGGAAATTCATCTTGCAATTGACCACCGGATAGTTCTTTCATCTTTCGTAGCAAGTGGCTTGGTTTATCATCGCCTAATTGTAATTCGGTTAAAAGTTTTTTTTATTTTTTGGTTTTCCGAATCCACACACATTCGCTAATTAAGCAATCAGACAACGTTTTGTATTTATTTGCTGCCGGAGGTGAAAGAATAATATCGGAAATATGGGAAAGTGTTTCTGAATCCAACATACAAACGAGCGCTGCATATTTTGTTTCACCTTGAGTAATTTGACTCAAAACGAAAGCACTGTCACATTGTCGAATCCAAAGCGCGATATTATTTCACCAAAACACTGGAAGGCGTAACGCGATCCTTCCAACATTAGAAGAATCTTCCCCCTAGGTGACGTCATGTTTGTAAACAAAACTGCAAGTGAGAGGAGTCAGGGAGAAAGAACGAGATAAAAAAAAATTAACCGAAACCACTTGACTACGAAGGAATGCTCGCGAATTGAGAGGCAATATATCATACAGAAATGAAACATGAATGCACATTACATGTAAATAATACAACATACATTAAATGTGAAAGGTATAAGAAGCCGAAAGACATTTTCGCGAAAGAAATAGATAGCTAAAGTATATTTAGAATGATTATATATTGAGGAGTTTAGCACAAAGAAACAAGGTGTGACTAAAAACGCACTTACTTGTGATTTCTTTTGCCATCCGAAACTTTTAGGGATGAATTAAAGCACAAAAGATGCACACGTCTGCTTCAGTCACCATTATAGTAGTGGCTTGGTCTGTTAATTTAGTGTCTTTTGTGTTTAAGTTAACACCATCGGATAACATATAAACACACATTTATTAATCTCGAGAACGGCAAGACCCTCTGTGGTTCATAGTCTCGGAGTAACTGCTCGAAACTGAACCAGTAGGGTTGCCAGATACAATATAAAATATATACAAAGAAATGGTACAGAGCCAGCCGCCACATGTTCTCCAGTTTGCAAAGACAGAATTTGCTATTAGTGTGCAACGAGCGTTCCAGTAGACACCTCAGTGGACATGTGAACACTCATAATGGGCACTTCTGGAGCTTAAAAATTCTCACGAGGGGCTAGAATCGCAACAAGACTCACCTAAATTGAATATTTTTTGTGCCAAATTTCGGTGGAAAGTGTAGGGACCTTTCGTTTTCAAAGAACCAACTGTAACTGGTTCTGCCTATCTTGTTTCTCTAATGCTATGGCTATTTCCTGCATTGGGAGAAAGTGAACCAAATAACTTCTTTTGGCAACAAGATGGTGCACCGCCTCACTGGAATCTCTCAGTATGCGATTGGTTGAACATCAATCACTGTACCCAGCCAATGGATTAGCCGCGAAGGGTCCCACGATAAAGCTTGTTTCGCATGGCCTCCACGTTCACCCGTTCTGACGTCATGTAATTTTAAACTGTGGGGGCTCAGTGAGGATTGTGTGTACGTACCTCCTGCCAGACATAAGACACAGGTTTGAAACAGCTGTTGCAAGAATTACCTCAGATTCACTGAACAAAGTTTGGGATGAACTCGCCTATCGACTTGATGTGTGCCATGTGACGAATGGGACGCACACTGAACATTTGTAAGCTTGTAGGTAAAACTATTTCCTTTACTCTTTCATTCGGTGTATGAATTGTACTTGTAAGTTATATGTAATAAATACTATAAAGCGTTAAAACTTCGATATTAATTTAGAAACACCCGGTATTATATTAAATGCTACATCAGGGATACTCAATTTTTTTCCCACTGGACCACATACATGTGACAACTATTTCACACAACTTGAGGATTCACGGAATGGGGAGGGGAGGGGGTGAATACGCTATACGATCAAAGACATTTAAAATGCAGAAAATTGATCAAAATATAAAAACTCATAATTTTGGATTTTATTTTAAAACTATATTAAACTTTATCAAACTCAACTCACAAGAAAGAGGTTTTACGCATTTTTTATCAAATCATGGGGTAATTTCGATTTCCTTTCATCAGTGATGTTCTACAAAATATGCATTCTACTGTCATAAAACAAAGCTACCGTATACTTTGATAACTTTATTCGTTCTTCAAACAAAGACTCGCTTATTTTTATTTAAGATATTAATTTATTAAGTGCAGGATGGTAGAAAAGAGTTTTTACTAAATTCCAGACTGAAATCAGAATTATTTGCTTAAAATTAGTTCAGATTTTATCGTGTATCTTTGTTTCTATTTTATTCAAATATAATTTTGATTTTACTTGAAAAAATATCTGGACAAATAATTGAATTTATCAAAGAGTACACACATCGGAAGCACTTAAGAAAAACTCTAACAATTTCTGTATCAATTCATATTGTTACGTAGATCCGAGGGCTCGAGGATTTTATGCAAAACAATCACAAAGAAAATAAACAGTTCTTTAAGAGCGATGCGAATTTATTATCAAAAATCCAATCCCTTAAATACAGGATTCAGCAGCAATATTCACAGATTAAATATCCGAAGGTCTTCACACCTTCAACAGCAATCAAACACAATAATCAGAGTTTAAAAATACACGTAAGTAAAGATTATTAACAAGCACAGCCGAGCTAATCGCTAGTCAAAACAATCCTCACACTTCGCTGGTTAAAATCAGACTCATCGCCGTACCGACCAGCATCTTATTTATAAGAGCGATAGAAACTTCCATAAATATAACCGCTCGTGTCATTGAACGTGACACTAGTGGAGAGATCCACTACTTACTAGAAGATTCTAGAGGGTTCCGAACTTGACAACATGGTCGCCAATGACGCCAAAGTCAAAAAAATTGGCCTCCAAAAATGATGCCAACTTGGCTCTACCGCCAAGATTTCACCAAGTTCTCATTGAATCACCATTATAAGGGGCGGCATTGCTTGTGAATGGTACAATTTTAACTTGAAATAAACATAACATAGAGTAATATAAATGCATTAAACACTCAATTACAAATTATTTTCACTATTTACACAAAATTCGTAACACTTTCCCCTCCTCAAAGACTGCACGTCCCGGGCTTTACAATCCTTGAGTAAGAGGCATCTATTTACAAGCAAACTACTCACATAATAATCACATATAAAGTAACAAATGTATTCCACAGCATATACAATACAAATAAATTCAAAATACATGAAGAGATGTAAACGTAAATTCCAATATTAAAATAAAACTAAGGAATTAGAAAAGAGAAATAATTTACACATTATTTACAAAATAATTAATGACCATGGTCTGAACTTCAGGACCTTATTCATCTTGGCCAAGAGGCTAGCCTATTGTAATGAATTACCTTCGATTTTGAGTGTGGTGATTTCTGTATCCGCACAACGTCATTCCGTCTTTTCAAGACTTTGTAAGGACCTTCCCAGTTGGTCTGCAGCTTTGGAGAGAGTCCTTTGAGACGTTTCGGATTCCATAACCACACTTTGTCGCCTTCGTGGAAGTCGTGTCCGGTTGCTCTTGCGTCGTATCGGTCCTTCATCTTCTCGGAAGCCATGCCAATTCTTTCCCTAGCCAGATGATGCATTTCCTCCATCCGTGCCTGGAGTTTCTCGATATACTCCTCATGCGCCAAGGGTGCATCTGGTGGACGGCTGAACAGAAGATCTGTAGGCAAACGAAAACCACGTCCGAAGAGCATCTGGGATGGGGAATAGCCGATGGTCTCGTGAACCGCACTCCTGTAGGCAAGCAGGAAAAAGGGTAATTTCTTATCCCAGTCCTGTTGATTATTGGATATCAGGAGAGAAAGGCTATTCAGGATGGTCCGATTGAACCTCTCTACCATGCCGTCAGACTGAGGATGTAAAGCTGTTGTCCTGGTTTTCACGATGGCGAGTATTTCACACAGTCTCTTGCAAACCACAGAATCGAAGTTTCTCCCTTGATTGGAGTGCAGTTGTAGAGGGACCCCTAATCGTGAGATCCAGTGTTGAACTAGGACCTCTGCCACAGTCGAAGCCTCTTGGTCGGAAATAGGATAGGCTTCAGGCCACTTAGTGAAGTAGTCCATGACAACCGAGATGTTGTTGTTGCCATCTGATGATCTCGGAAGTGGGCCTAGGATGTCAAAAGCTATTCGTTCGAAAGGTGCTCCCACATTATACAGC
>BMAV01019113.1:279599-294328 GCA_019973955.1 Trichonephila inaurata madagascariensis
TAATGTCACACTGTAAAGCAATAAGAGGGCTGTTGGCGAAAGATTTCGTAATTTTGAGCCTCGGTCAAGTGACGAGGACGACACATGAGCAGGCAACCCCCTTTCCTAAATACCACACCACAACAACAGGGAAACATTGAGCCTCTACAGATTTAATGTACATAGACCTTCTCTACACGGTGGGAACCCGCTACATTCTGGCATTGAGTTCGTGACAATAATCACTAGGTTACCGCAGCCACTTTTAAAAATGAAACAAAATTATAAAAAATTTTAAAAATAAAATTTAAAAACATACGTAAAAAACACAGACGATTTAGAGTTTCAAAACATTTAATTAAACATAGTATTTTGTATCTACTAGCATAAAATGAAGAGTAAAATAAATAAATAACAATAAAACATTTAAAACACTTTATACTTTTTTGTTAATATATAACTTTCATAATTATGTTTAGCAGAAAAAAGTATTTGATGACTTAATAAATTAGTTTTAAAATTTTTTCTTCAAGATACTGGAATGAATAATTTCATCAAGAAACTCTGCAAAAAAAAAGCTCAGAATTTAAAAGTATATAGTTCAGAAGTATAAATTGTACAAAACGGAAATCACTCATTTTCTTTGAAAAGAATGTTTACATCTTATAACTTATTTAGAAAATAAATATACACATAAAATTTTACTGTGTACACAAAAAAATCTTATACACACAGATGTATATAAAAGTGTTTTACTAAAGGATTATAGAAGAGCTTTAATAAAGTTTTTCTTTTGTTGATACAATAATATAATAATAAATCACGTAGGATTATAAGGAATAAAAGAATTTCAAAAAGACATTAGTTCTTGAGTTTTTTTTTTTTTTAATTGTTTTATAAAAAGTACTAAAATTTTGATTTGTCAATTTAAGATAAATATATTTATATCCCCAATGCACTGTTAATTGAATTGATTTCCTGCTCAGACAAGTAGTGCAAATAAGATATTTTACAGTCACCCTTCTTAATAAATCTGCTCTTCTAAGAGTCATAATGTTTTGGTTGTTAAGAATTCTAAATTTTTTTGGAATTACATGGATAATTCTGGATTTATTTTCATCACATTTACTATCTGGAGCAGAAATGAATTTTCTTATACTATTCACTAACTTATGTGATATCAACTATTTTTCGTAAATTGCTATTTTTTCGAAAAACTATGAACGAAAAAAAGAGAAAAGTAATGAAAAATGTAAAATAAAATACCGTACTGTAAGTATATATTCACTTCCAAATTATATCTTTTAACTATTACATCGAAAAAAAACTCAGTATGAAATAATCTTTTTGTTGAATATAATTAATCAGCTATGAATAAATATAACGGAGGAAAATACAGTAAAGTATTTGAATATTTCGAAAAACATGAGTGATTATCTCCTTTAGAAATTAAGATAATGAGAGAGATAAAACAAATAATATATTTAGAATATATAATAAGATACATGAAATTTCTAGATTAGATAAGTGATTACTTTCCTTAGTACATCAAAAAATTAAAACTACATGTAATTTGACATTTATGTCTTGTATTTGTAAAATTAATGTAATTTACCTTCGTATTTAAATGATAATAATTCTCTCTTTGCTTTGAAAGAAAAACTTAAAAAAATGAACTTGATTGAGAAATGCATTAAGTTTTTTAAATCTGATTTTGATTCAATTTTTTTTTCAAACTGAATTCGAGAAATCGTCATAAGTACTGCTGAAACTACCCTGGTAATATTTCCAGAGAACATAAGCTTTAAACGATTATCAGAAATGCAATGTGTCACTACGCGGAGCATTTTCTGTGAGGAGAAATGTATCGCATATGGTTACTGCAAACCGGTTCTTCCCAAAGATACGCCTTGGCGATCCACCTTCGGCTAGAAAAGAAGGATTTGGCGGTGGAAAATCCCAGCCCCCGTTTTAAAAGATTTCCCCCAAGTTCAAAACAAAGTATCTTAAACTTCATTATGTTCAAGTATTTTCGTGATTTTTATTGTAGCAGACCCTTCCAACTGCTCCTTTCTGTTTCACAGAAAGTTGGGCAAAACAGTAGTTACAGCTCGTAATTTTACACAGTTAGATGACGAGCTATCATTCTCTTTTCCATATCCTAGTCTCATGAAGATTTTATCCCCGATATATTAGCAAACATCAATTCCTCCATACAATAAGTCTTCAGCGCGCTCAAGGTTGCTAAGTCGTGCATATGTGAAATATGGTGCCATTAAAGACCCGCCATATAAATGAGATGATGTTCGTTAGTTCTACCGAAGTATAAAGTTCACACGAAGTTTGTGTGGAGGGTGGGGTGCCAGCTCAGGTATCGATTTTGTCATTTGACCTAGAATCAAAACTAAGTGAATGAGTGAATATATTTTTTTATTCGTAATGGCAGATTATGAACAGTTATTAACAGAGTTCATCACGAAAGCTGGTTTCTCTTTTTATTGCGGTGCCATATTGGCGGATACCAATCACCGCAGGTAATTTTGACGCCCAGTTTCCTCCCTAGAGGAAGGCACCTAAGCTTTGGCGATGCTAACCTGTACTAGGATTTAATTTAGCCTAGAGCATCCCCTAGGGATTTTTTACATGCCGTATAATCATACGAAATGGCTCTGTCGATTTTCCGCATCATGAAAATCCATCGACTTGGGCCGGGGTCGAACCCGCAACCTTGGGTACAGAACGCCAGTGACAAGCCAATCACATTACCCGGCCAACATTGAGTGAATATTAACGTCACACTATTTAGCTACACCAGGGCTTTTGGTGGTGGACCTTGGCATTTTGAACCATGGTCAAGTGACGAGGACGACACCTGAGCTAGCACCCCTCTCTCCTAACTTCCACATCGCACCAACGGGTGGTCATTTGAGCCTTAACATATTTAACTTGCATTGGCCCCCTCTATTAGATGAGTCTTCAGTGGTACCAGGTTCGAACTCATGACACGCCCGCCACGAGTCTGTTACCTTGACCGCTAGGCTACCTCAGCCACAGATTCAAAACTAAACGTCGTCGCCAATAGCCAACGTGCTGCTTCAGAGTATGAAGTTAATAAGCAATCAGTTCAGTTCAGTTAAGTGTTAAACCATTGAAATGTTGGAAGGCTGGACAAAGCCTTACGCTCTGAATAAAGTTACAAAATATTGGAAAATTTCTCAATCTGTTAGACGATATAAAAATTCTTCCACCTTTTGTGTTTGAACTTGCACTGCGCAGTTGAAGAGTGGGACTATTCGCCTTTTTATGAAGTAAAAGTTTTTAAGACTTCTCTTTGAACTTTGTATTTAAAGACACTAGTGTGGCTAGTCCTGAGTGGGCCCTATATCAAAATTTCTTTGGTAGTTCTTTTTTTAAAAAAGAAATAAAAGACACTTATTTGAAAGTGTCCAAATATTAAACATGTTGGTGTCGATATCATTTTTACGGCTGATACGGTGGTAGCTACGTCCGTGGTTATAGAACAGATCAGCTTAAAGTGTTTGCCAAATGAAATGTCACTCATTATGATATTGATACTAGGTACAGAATTTAAATTGTTAAAATAAAAAAGTGTTAAAATCAATTAAACGCATCACATATCACCCCTCCTTGAACTTGATTTTCGTCAAAAATAAAAATAAAAGTAGTTTCAAAAATTTTAAAATGTAATTATTTTTTCTGTGAAAATATTTGGCGTGTTTTTCGTTATTGTCCCATTGCGAAAGACTAATAATTAACTGTATGTATAACTGTAAGAATATCGCCGTGGTTTTTATTCCTTACTTTGTGTGGTTGAGATGCGTAACTGAAGTTTTATTTATTTTATTTGATATTTTACATACGTCTTGAAAACAAAGGTATTTTTATTTCTTTATCCCTTTTTTTTAATTTCCTATCATTTTGTGAATTATATGTAGGAAATGAAGGTCTTTGAAATTAATTTGTGAAACGTTGCGAATACCGGCTTCCTCCAAATGATGAAATGTTTATTATTCTTTTAATGCTACCTTCACATCCATAACTGAAAATTTTCAAACCTGTATGGATATATGTTTTTGTAATGAGCATTCAATATATGTTTATATATAATTTTGAACATAGTTTTCTTATACTCAGTAGATTGTATCATTTATTTGTCATAAATAGGAATAAGAATTTCGTTTGGGGGAACTGGTCTTATTATTTTCATTAAAACTGTACATTGTAGTGAATACAGGCCTCTCTTTTTTTAGGGGGAGGAGGGGTTTACTTTTTAAAAAACATAGGCGAAAATGCTGTGGGGTAATCTCAGTAGTAAAAATTCAAAATCTGCTGGTCTATGAAGGGTTAAACTTTCCTATACTCCTTCTTGTGTATGCCACTGAATATGTCATTTGGTTTTGATTTCTGACTTCAGTTGCAATATTATCTAAATTTTCTTTCAGGATTGGATGCTTTAACTTAAAACTTAACATCCCTTCATGCATCAATTTTTTTCTTTGCAACTCATTGGATATGTGATTCCCTTTTCGCTAAGAATTTTTATTTTTGATAAATTAATCCGATATTTACATATTATCGCAGTAATCACTAATGTTCAAGATAACTCACCACGTTGGCAACCTAAATTTCGCATGTGGCGTATGTGCTGAATTGGCAATCATGTGCTTCGTATCACATAATGTTGCCAATAGGTTGAGATTATATGCAAGGACCATTAATCCTTGATGTCTTTGATATTAAAGTAATGGATGTTAAAATGACAAATCAAAATGCTTTATTTGGTACTTATGTATTTGCGTCACCACAGCCAAAATTGCGCCAGGGTAATCGTTTTTCTTCAAATAAAACACGCAAGAATCTTTGTTTTGTTACCAAGGCGTGATTCATGTGGTGCAAATTTTGCTGTGGTGAAGCTAATATGCAAGTACTTTTTATTTAAATCTGTAACAATTAAATCTGCCATAGTTAAATATTTTACTTGTATAAATTGGTTTTAGGAATTCCATTATTCACTGGAATGCATTTAAATTAGAATAAAATGTTTTGAATGTTTTTAGTTTTTTTCTTTTATTAGCATGTGAATTATCAAAATGGCTGTGGTGTTTTCATTCTGGTTAATGTTGCTTATATTTTTTGTATCTGTTACTGTTGATGGTGTTGGATATTATAAATATAACTGAATTTTTGTTATACCATCAAACAATATTCCCAAATTAAAAATGTTGCTAAATGCAGTCATCATTATTGAGTTCAGACACATACATAGGAATGATTTTCTACTATTGATTGCATATCATGCTATTTGGTGTCATCATTTGATTTAAATAAATTGGTAAGTTCTAAATTTACTTAGAAAATAGCTTTTTCAGGATTTTTTTTTTTTTTGACATATTTTTCTTTTAAAGCCATATTTATAATTTCAAATGTCAAATTGATCATTTAGCTTCTTTCTTGATGCCTTTAATCAAACATTAAAAATTGTAGACATTACTAGTTTTTAAACTTTGTTTTTCTTTTTTACTGAAATTAAGCTGCTAAGATTTATTGTTGCAGCTATTATTTTTGTGCTATTTATTTTATATTTAAAATAAAAAATAGTGTATGAAATCAAAAACTTATTAACGATATTTAAGAAGAGTCGTGCAAGACTAAAGATTAGTCATTACATTTAAGATGCAGAGAACTATTCTCTTTTAAAAATGCATATTAAGAATTCATATGAAAGGTGGGAATTTTTTTTTACCAGTAGAGGTCTCAAACACACACACACTTAAGTATTAAAATAACAACTATGATGACTAGCATGTTACAAGTTTGAAAAACAATAAGTCTTAAATTGTCTTGTTATGAACATTAATAGGCAATAGTTTTTGTGTAGAGATTAAATAACATGGTCTGTGATGTTGTACTTTTGCACTAGAAAGTATTCTATCATCTGAAATATATAGGTTATAACCCCCCAGTGATGACTGAAATATGTTTATATTTATTAACTATAAATTTCCAAATAGTTACCTCAATTAGTGCACAAGAATGAGCTTCTATGAAAGGTTTGCAAGTCCCTCATGGAAGCTATTCTTTCCTTCCCTGTGACTTATATGTTGGTGGGCAGAGTGTTATTTAATAAAAGGATTAAACATTTGTATCATGTGGTTCAGTCCTAGGAGAGCCCACACCCTTGGCACGAATTATTTTGGTTGGTGATAATTGTGCCATCTTGGTAACCCTACTTTGATACACTAGATAAAGTAAACCTAACTATTTCGGGAATTTTCGTATTTTGTCGGCGGGCATTTCGAATTTCATTTTGTTATTGGACACCGGGCTGGATGTATGGCTGGGTGTGTGAGTGAATATACCTTAGCATTTTTTACTTTGTTGAATGTGAAAGGTAAAGAATTGATTGGATGGTGTAGGAAGCAAAGATTGACTGCTTCGAGTTATAAATGTCCTAAATGTAATGAGCAAATGGGATTATACAAACGAAAGAATGGAGAATATATATGGAGAATATATATGAATGGAGAATATATATGGTGGCGCTCACACGATCATTCGCTTAGCGATGAGACCTTAAGGACTTTTTTAAAATCTGTTATTACGCTGTACCCTCCACTTGGAAAAGATCACTAGTAAGAAAGTAAGGGCTGTTTTTATATTATTTATCTCAAATGTTTAATTTTAGTATTGTTTACATATATTTTCATTACGCATCCACCTTATCCCGCTATATTCACTTGCCGCCATTGTTGTTTTCGCTTGGCGCCATCTCGTTCTGGCTTGGCGCTTATTTCGGTTTGTCGCCAATGGTGTGGGCTCTCCTAGGATTTTACCGTATCATGTTTAGTCATATCAGAAGAACTAAATCCTTTTTTTAAAGTCAGAAAATACAGTTCTATCCATGACATTATTTTTCTATTTTCATAAAACTATGTGGAGAATTATAAACATTAATGTGAAAATATTCCGCAGTTTCGATCTAGTAGAAGAAATATCTACATTTTGGGTGTACATTAGGTTTTGCCAATTTCGGTACTTTTCCGTTTCACCTGCACAGGCAATAAAATTTTCAAAAATGATACAACCGACACCAAACGGAATATTCCCGCTGGTAACCTTTTATACCACATTTCCAAAACAATTATTTCCTTATCAGCTGTGTCTTTTCATAGTTCATCAAAAATAGATGAAAAATCAATAAGAACTAAAATTAATGAACATTTTTTTTAGTTGTGTTGTTGCCAATAAAGCCTGCTTGGTAAGATTTGTGTTGACGAAACGGAAAAGTACCATAATTTCCATTTGTGAATTCATTTGGAGTGGTATATGTTTAAGATAAACGCTTTTTTATATTTCTTGACTATAACTATTATTTTAATGTTAAAATATAATTAATATATATGTTGTTTTCAGGATGGAAGTCACAGAAAACAATCTAAATACCCTAATTGGATATCTGCAGCACACACTCAGCGCTGATCCTAATGTGCGCAGACCAGGTAATTTTTATTTTGCGTGAATTATTGTGTATTGATTAAATTATTTCTCCCTGTCTAATTTCTGATTTAATCATTTATTGACAGCTGAAAAATTTTTGGAATCTGTTGAAGCCAATCAGAATTATCCTGTTCTCCTTTTAAGCTTAGTTGATAAAGGTGATGTAGAAATGACCATACGAATTGCAAGTGCTGTAACTTTTAAAAATTATGTAAAGCGAAATTGGAGGATCGTGAGTAATGTACTTTTTGTTTTTGCATTAATTTAATACTAATGTTAAAATATTTTGTCTCTACAATAATTTATTAATATTTCTTCATTTAGCTTAAGAATATTATTGTATGACTCTGATTTTAATTACAAAGACAGTGCAAATTTTGTAATAATTACTATATGAAGGTGTAATCACATATTTTATAAATAATATATTGGGTTGGAGGGAAAGTTCTGTCGTATTTTTTAAATAGGCAGATGATTTTTGTTGTAAATAAAAATAAAACATCTGGCTAGTGAGTCATTCGGATTTTTTTTTAGATGCTGTATAATATAAAAAGAGTCCTTTTTTACAGTTCATCATTTACTTGTAATATTTAAAGTGAAAAACGTGTCAGTAGATAAAGTGCATTTACGACACTGCATTTTGTATGAATTCCAAAAACGAAGCAACGCATCAGTTGCATGTAAAAATTTATGTGCAGTATTTGGAAAAGATATTGTAAATGTTCGTACTTGTCAAAGATGGTTTAGCAAATTTCGTTCCAGGGAACTGAGCCTACAAGAAAGTAATCGATCTGGATGACCATCCAAGATCGATAATGATGTTTTGCTATCCATGTTGGAAAATAATCCACATTTAACAAGTCAAGAAATTGCAGAAGAGTTTGGCATTCATCATACAACTGTTGGAGATCACATTAAATCTCTTGGGTTTGTGTTAAAGTGAAGTGTTTGGGTTCCACATGAATTAACGGAAAAGAATTTGTCTGATCGTGTAAGAATGTGTTCATCACATCTGATTAGACACAATGTGGAGCCGTTTTTGGACAAGCTGATTACTGGAGATGAAAAATGGATTCTTTACGAGAATATTAAGAGAAAAAAATCTTACTGCAAACCAGAAACATCATCAGCAACAGTTGCAAAACCAAGTATCCATCAACGAAAAGTACTGCTTTGTTTGTGGTAGGACAGGAAAGGTCCAGTGTACTACGAGTTGCTGAAACAGGGAAAAACCATCAACGCGGATCTCTACTGCAATCAACTGGATAAAATGAATGCAGCTATCAAAGAAAAAAGGCCAGCATTAGCATCCAGAAAAGGAATAGTGTTCCACCACGGTAACGCTCGACCACATACTGCAATGGTGACACAACAAAAACTGAATACGTTAGGATGGGAAGTCCTTGGTCATCCACCGTATTCACCTGACATTGCACCATCTGATTATTACCTTTTCAGATCTCTGCAAAATTATCTAACGGAAAAAAATTCAAGTCTTTTGGAAGTGTTTCTAAGGCAGTTGCTGACTATTTTAACTCCACGGACGAGAACTTCTACAAAATAGGAATTTATATGCTACCTGAAAGATGGCAACAAGTTGTAACAAATAATGGAGCATATATAATTGATTAATATTAAACACATATTTTTATAAATGCATTCAAATGTTTTCTTTAAAATACGACAGAACTTTCCCTCCAACCCGATACATGACTGGGGGCTGTTGTACCCATTCTCCACTTTGAAGAATTTTAAAATAAAACTCATGGGTCTTTCCATCTTGCTTGATAAGAATTTTTAAATGAAAGCTCATATCAGAGCTAGGGCAAGACAAAATATATAATAATTTAGACTTAATTTTTTAAAAGAATTGGTTTTTGTAATAATTCGTTTAAAAAAAAGGTGAGTCCCTGCTTCTCCTGCTCATCTTCTGGACTGCTGGTACAGTTGACATTCTTATGTAGAAAGGGCAAATGGACTTGGTGTAGGCTTTCCTGCTCCAAGGAGATTTGAAACAAACTAAATAACAAACACAAAAAAGGTGGTAATTGTTTTACAAAAAAGAATATAAATACAAAAACCTCTAAAATATACCACAAATCATGTGATGAAATATAGTCCCTATTATATTAAGAAAGGGAGAAAAAATTCTTTTTTGAACTAGTTCTCTCATTGTGTAGTTACTAATTTAATGCAATTAATGCTAAAAGTAGTGTAAATTGATATCTGAATGTTTAATACGTTAATATCACTCTTTGTTTGTTTATTTTATGATAAAAATTTTAATATTTGCAATCAAGGCCCTCCCTTAGATTATAAAGGCATTTCAATGGAAACTTGGCAATACAGCCAAGTTGCATCTTTTTCGCCACATTGGCTATCATGGATGCTTCTAGAAATTACGGGAGAAATCTATTAACATCACCATCTATGAAGTTAGCGAATTTTGCGAGAAAGAGCTGGAAGGCAGCTATGTGCAGACTTTAAATAGCAGTTGCTTTTGGAAACTTTGGCTGCTGAAGAGTTCACTGCCAAGTACCATAATACCTCGACTTATGTGAACCTGGAGTTACATGCTTTCCAAATCTAATTGATTTGAGTTTTGTTTGAGAGCTAAACAACTCAATTACCTAATGAAATTTGTAATGTGATTTCAATGTCAGTGATAAAGTCAGTCTTGCCAGACAAATGAATTTAGAAGCAGACAGTGATGATGTTCGAGAATTGCTGGATTTCCCCAATTAGGAGCTGACAATTGATGAGCTCATGAGTCAGTTGAGAGCAAGACAAAAAAGAATTTGAGTCTTTATACCTAGTTCAATCAGAAAATCTAATTACAGTTATGAATTTGACAGAAGGCCTCTAGTTTAAAAAGGGATTACGAATTTTAGAAAGTATAGACTCCAACAAAGAATGTATTTTCGACATACAAGGAATAAAAAATTCTTTGCCTGCTACTAGGAAATTTTGTGGGAGAATAAAAATTCTTTGAGCCAGTGGACTTAGTTAAATTTTATGAATCCTTCTACATCTGAATAACTTCGGCTTATGGTTTTGTAATTGTGTTATCTAAGACTTTGTTGAGCATTTTTTTTTTCTAAATTATCATTTTCATTTGTCTCTGGCCCCAACTAAAAATTTATTTACAAAATTATGACCCGACTTTCACAGTGATTACTCAGTCCTACCTATCATGTAAGTTCAGGGTTTTACTGTAGTTGCTTATGAATAAACTTTACATATTTGTACTTTTAGACACTGATAGATGTCTGACCACTGTAGAAGGTGTGAAAACTTTTTGGGGCTTATTGTGTAAATTATAAGGATTTTTTGACAATAAATTTTCATCACTCATACAGAACTGTTTGTAACTGGGCAAACAAAATCGCTTTATTTTAAAAACTTTGAAAATATTACCCTATCAAAAAGTTTAATATTTCATTTAAAAACTAGGCTGAAAAATATACCAAAATTGTTCAACATTGAATTTTAAAATATCTAAAACAAATTTTTAAAAATGTTCTCTTTGAGATGACATCATCCCTTATAACTTTAGCAGGTAAAATCTTAATTTAGTTCATACCCTTGGCAATGGAAAAAAGATGGTGCAAAATTCTGTTAACAGCTCGTTTTTCTGTGTTCATCCATCCAGTATAATAACAATAGTGTTTACTATTGCAACAACAGCTCATTTTTCTGTACTGAACTTCTATACAATATGATGATAGCAATTTGGTGACAAATAAAAAGTTGGAGGGGGAATAGACTCAGACACACAAATGTATATTGTTAAGTTTTAAATTGGAAAAGAAATTTTTAAAAAATTAAATTTAAATCAAAAAGTTTATATATATATATACAAAACAAGTTAAAAAATAATAATAAACAGAGAGAAAAAGAAATTACTATATCAGCATTAATTTGTATTAAAAACTATCTAAAAAAGATAAATCAAACCAAATTTTAGCTTAGGATTTCTGAGAAAATTAAAATAGGTTTATTTTCAATTGATATACATGAAAAGTGCAAAACCAATTAACTTGGATCATTTTATCAAAATTAAAATAGAACTGTTGGGAAATTATCTTTTCCATTGTTTGTTCAAAAAACGGGTTTAATTCTGACAACAAAGGATGAATAAATATAATAGTTAATATATGTAAAATGATCTCCAAAAAAATACTGCTGAAAAAATAATTGGTCACATTCAAAAATCGATGTGATTTCATAGTACCAGAGCCAAGAATTATTTCAAAAACTCATTGGGGTGTAAATGATCATCAACCTTAGCGTCAGCACATCAGATTTCAATATTTGCATATTATCGCAACAATCGCCAATGTTCTACTTGACTCGCTAAGTTGGCAACCCCAATTTCGCATGTATAGTATGCGCTGAATGCGCAATCATGTGCTGCTTCGTTTAATATAATGTTGCCTATAGCTTGCTATTATATGTAAGTACCCAAATTTTTTATGTATATGGCCACAAAATTTTTTTATTAGTGTAGATTACTGTATGAAATTATAATCATATTTTATCAATTACATAGGTACAAACCAATTAGGTAAAATCCTAGGAGAGCCCACACCCTTGACGACAAAACGAAAAAAGCGCCAAGCCAGAACGAGATGGCGCCAAGCGAAACCGACAATGGCGGCAAGTGAATACAGAGAGATAAGGTGGATGCGTAATGAAAATATATGTAAACAATACAGAAATTAAGCATTCAAGATTAAAAAAAATATAAGAACAGCACTTATTTTCTTACTGCTGATCTTTTCTGAGTGGAGGGTACAGCGTAACGACTGATTTTAATAAAGTCTTGAAGGTCTCATCGCTAAGTGAATGATCGTGTGAGCACCGCCATTTTTATTCTGCGAGGTAATGATCGAACATATCTTCGGCGTGGCTGATGCAATTTTGAAGAAAGCATTTTATTATCGACCATGTTACATCATGCCGATTGTTACATTTAGGACATTCATAACTCTAAGCAATAAATCCTTTCTTCATGCACTATTCAATCAATTCTTTCTAACCTTTCACATTCAACAAAGTAAAAAATTCTAAGATATATTCCTTCACACACACAACCATTCCAGCCCGGTTCCCCAAAACAAAATGAAATTCGAAATGCCCGCCGACAAAATACGAAATTTCCAGAAATAGGTTTACCATATCTAGTGTATCAAAGTAGGGTTACCAAGATGGCACAATTATCGCCAACCTAAAATAATTCACGCCAAGGATGTGGGCTCTCCTAGGACTGAACCACCAATTATATGGTCCATTAGATCTAAGGACTTTTCTGTGTGAGTAGTCACCTTCATGAACATTGGCGAAATTATTTGATAAGATACATTCATTATATATAAGCATAATGATGGAACAAAATATTGTATTACCTACATTTTTGCCTTCATGGTCCATGTGACTTATAAGAAAAATTGGAAACACACACATATATGTGAATTGCAATTTAAGTTAAAAAGTTGATAATTTGAGTATAATTTTCCTTTTTCTAACAGATTGATGATGTGAATAAAATCCATAATTCAGACAGAGAAACTATCAAACAACTTATTGTTGGATTGATGCTTCGAAGTCCAGAACAAGTACAAAGACAGGTTTGTGAATTCTTTTGTTATAAATCTGTACTTCATGTTTGTATTTTGTTTCAAAGTTCTTTGTTCTTACTAGTAAGAGTAAAATATATTTCTGTTACAACTTTATTAGTAGATAAGCAAATTACAGAATAGTTTTCATGTACATATGTTGAAATTGTAAATTTTTAGGGGAATATTTACCTTTGTGCATGTTCAATTAGCTGCTTGACATTTTTCCACATAGATTTAAATAAAATGTTATTAAATACTAGTGAAGAAAGGTCTTTGTGAATATGAATTTTGTTTCATGTTTACATATTTTAATATTTAAGTGTGTCAATGCTTATTTCAATGCCATTCAAATTAGTTTTTGTAAGTATGCTCCTTCTCTAAAATGATTATATATTTAGCACTATGTTTACAGGACCCATCATTTTCAGATTTTTTAACTAACATTAGAAAAAAACATTATTTTCAAATTTATGCTGACAATTAGCGCATAATGAGGTTAAATATACACTTATATTTATCTCCCTCTCAGCCCTCTAATTTCAGGATTCTGTGATGTATTTCAATCTCAATGGATACCTATCAAAATTGTGAATAGGCTTATTTCGTAGTTAATCATTATAAATGGGGGGGGGTATCATGAAATATATTTATTTTTCTAGTTACAAATGTTTAATATAGATACTAAATTCAAATCAGAATTCAATAGATATCACATCACAGAAAATGTATACATACATTAGAATATCTTTTAAAAAATACAGTAAAAGATTGTATAGATTTAATGCAGTCAGAATGGATTTTAAGTGTGTTGAGTTTGTGTTTATCTTTTAAATTTAATTAGTCTTATTTTATTTTTTTTTAAAAAAAAAAGAAAAGAATATATGTGGTTCTTTGTACTTGACAGGTGTTTGTAAAGATAGGTATTCAAAAATATCTGATCTAGTGTTAAATTTAATCTGCATCAAGGTTATGAATGCAAGATATTTCGTGTTGAATACATGTTAAATTTTATCCTTATCAACACATTTGTTTAAATCTAAAATTTACCTTTTGATCTAAACATTCGAATTAGTTACAGATTATTTATTTTTACCTTTGATATTTTACTGCATAACTAAAATAAATCTTTAAAAAAAAGAATTTTTAATTCACATTTAGGTGAAAAAATATATAGTTTGTTATCAAAGTTCTTTTAAATTCCATGTATCAAATTAAATTTTATTCCTTCTTAATTTGTATCTTAAGTTTCAAAAGAAATCGACAGAATGTATCTCATCCAAAATTCAGAAACTGCTGTTTAAATTTATTACATTATAATTACCATAAATTTTACGGCAATTAAAGAATGAATTATAAATAATGAAATTATTTTCTTTCAGTTGAGTGATGCTGTTAGTATAATAGGACGGGAAGATTTTCCTGATAAATGGCCTAACTTAATACAAGAGATGATCTCACACTTTCAAAGTGGAGATTTTCATGCTATTAATGGTGTACTTCATACAGCTCATTCTTTGTTTAAGAGGTATAGATTTACTTCCTTCTGTTGATAAAATTTTGTTATTTTGACACGTATATTTTATAATTTTCTATACTGCAGAGTAAAAGTCC
>BMAV01019113.1:294428-318622 GCA_019973955.1 Trichonephila inaurata madagascariensis
AATTGAAGCTTGTCATTACTTTGTATGAAACTGATTTAAAACTTTGTTTACATGTATACACATATATATGTTGTTTGTATCTTTCAAATTTGACATTACTGTTTGGAATATTCATGCATTGGAATGGAATCATTTTGTGTGTCATTTCACAAAAATTTGTTTGTTGCATTACTTAAAAAATAATTTAAATAAGGAAAACATCATTGTTTTCTTGACAATATTATCTATTTAAAATCATCTTTACTTATGGATGAAAACAGCAGACAATTCTTAAATTAGACTTCAGTGCCATTATTAAAATTTATTGAATTTTTTTATTTTGTTGAATATGCATTTCCCTGATGTTTTTTGAGTTATATTGCTTATTGCACATTAATGTGAATAGTTTTATATTTTTTAAAAATATTTTTGCATTAAATTTAAGTATTTTGGAAGCATCTACAATTTGTACTTTTTTGTCTGTTTGCAGGTATCGATATGAATTCAAATCACAAACATTGTGGAGTGAAATCAAATTTGTTCTAGATAACTTTGCTAAACCATTCACTGAACTCTTTGTGGTATGTAAACTGTTATTTTTTTTTTATATATTGTATGTAATGCCTTCCATCATTAGTTAATCAATATTGCTTATGAAAGTATTTTATCTAATGTGTCAAATTTATTTTTAATTATGATGTATAAAAAATTAAAATATACTAAGAATGTAAGTGATCTTTTGAGATGTCTTCAATAACATCATAATGTAAATTATATCTTAAATTATTCTTTTGTGCTATTAAAGAAAATATACTCTTATGAATAAGTTGTGTGTAGGTAATGGCAAAATGAACTTATACCTGGGGTGGCAAATTTCAGGTGGCAGTATTTTTTATTCCTTAGTAGTATTTGATGTATGTCCATTAAACTACAAAATTAGCTTGTCTAGATGCTTCCAAGTTTTCGAAGAAGTTCAATAATAGGGGCTGAAATTTGTCCTTTTACTGTAAAGGTTGTGATATGATTTTCAACTCAGCCTCCCATCAAGTACAGCCTTGTCATTAAATCTAGAAAAGATGACTAACTAAATAGGTATAAATAACTTAATAAATCAGAACTGCAATGAATAGAAAGTACAAAATAGCATGTAAATCTTCATTATCAATAATAAAAAAATAGAATTTCAAATGGAGAAACTGGGTATTAAGTGGTGTATGGATCAAAAATTACTTTGGCTGTCACATGTGTTTCCAGCAATTGGCTAATTTTTATTTAAAAAATTTAATTCTTATTTTATGTACATACCTAATAAAAACTTGTTATGTATCTATCTCCCTGTAAACATCTGAACTCAAAGTTGAGATAGCACCTCAACTTTTACCATCATAAAAGCTGAATTGTACTCTATTTTTAAGCAAGCAATAATTATAGTTGACGATTCTTAATTTATATGGTTATAAGTTGATAAATTACTGAGCATATAATCATAAAGCCTGGATTTCTTTGATTTGCTGGAATGGCAACATCATGTACACAAATTTTTTAATAGCGTTTTCTGTTTAGTGGCAATATTTATATTTAAATGCATCTTGTCATCAAGTAAGTTAGAGGAAGCCTTTCTGTCCCAATTTGAAGTGTTGCTCTGCTTTATTATCATGATTTTCATTGTTTAAATGTTGGTTTAATTAAAAGTAAAGTTTATTTTGATCTTAATAAGATGGTTTATGTTGATAACCTCTTAATTCTTGTTTAACCATGCTTTGTAATGACAATAGGGGGAGTTTGTCGCTGTAATTTTTATTTTGACCATGGGTGCAAAAATTTTGTCTGGTCTGTGATTAACATGTAAATTTTTTAGTCATGAATTTATACTAGAAATTGAAAAATAATTATATCAAATATTTCCCATCTTTTTTTTAATATTCAAAATTTAGTCACTCTTATTGTCATTTAGTCATTTGATAATTTTATCAGTCATGTAGACGTGTAAGCATGTTTTTGCATCATATTAATATACCATATTTTCCCCTTATCAAATAAAGTTACCATCTTTGAAAAGGATCATTTTGCTAAAATTGACTGATATTTTATGTGATATAATTTAGTTAAAGACTTTGAAAAGAACTATTTAAATGTTTATGAAAAATGTATACAATAGTTTTGATCATTCAAACTAACCTCAGACTATCAATTTTAAAAAGAATAATTTTGAATCAAAATTATTCATCAATAATGTTTGTACTGTATTGTGAACTGAACTATTAATATTTTAATAAAGTAGAAATTAAAATTAAATAAAAAAAGGCTTTATACAGTTGTTTTTTTTTTAGAAAGAAAAAAAACCTGCTTTATAAGGCATTTCTTCTGTAAAATCTGAATTTTTATTTTCCTGCCTAGGATTTTAACCATTGGAATTATGGTATTTGGCATAAGATAATGAGGAATTCATTTCCTTCATATTTTTACTATAAGGTTTCTTACTAACATTAATTGAGATGTTAAGGATCCTTTTGATTTTGTTCAGTAAATCTCATTGATTGTTCTATTTACTCTGCTTGTTTTGCAAGAATGTATTAGTTTTTCTTAGCTCAGTATTATGCAATTACGATTATGTATGTTTGGTTTTTCTCTTCTTTTTACAGTTTTTTAACTGGATATATTTCCTTTTATTTGAACTGAGAATTTTTATATAAGAATCTTATTTTCATTTCTAAATAAATTTTGTTTTACTTTAACTTGCTTTTTCTATTTCAGGCTACAATGCAATTAGCAGAATCTAATTCTACAAATGTGAATGCTTTAAAAGTCATATTTAGTTCCCTTGTCCTTATTGCAAAAATATTTTACAGCTTGAATTTCCAGGTATTTATCTAATTTATATAAAATATTGAACTTTTTTACCACTTAAATTTGAAATTGAATTTTGTAATTGTCAAGTTTACGGGTTATGAATTCTTTTTTATGTGCAGATATTTGTTATATGTTTGAAGTGTAAAAGTAGCAGAATTTTTTTATCTCTTGTATGTATTTTGTCTAAATGTGTGACATACAGGAGATGATTAGTGACTATTCTCCATATACATTTTTCACTTTTATTTCAAATACAGTTTCATCAGTTATATAAAGTACACTAAAATTTTGTTATTTTGTACACTAGTTTTTATAAGAGCAGTTGATATTATTTAAAGAATGTTAAGTCCTTTCTTTAGAATCGTGCATTTCACAAGCTGTTTCATTTTTTCTTTTGTCTTTGTATATAATTGTGCTTTGAAGCAAGTGTGAATTTTTTTGTGTATCTAATGAATAATTATTCCTATTCTTAAGTAGGAAGTTATTAGACTCCTGTTCCTCGTCCTCTTTTACATTCTCCTGATAAAGTGTCAAAATTTTCATTTTTTAAAAAAATAATGTATTTCAGTAATATGAAATATTTAAGATTTTTTAACCAAATATATTACAATTGGTTTCAAATTTTGCATAAATTGATGTCATATTTTTTTTAAAGTATAAGTATTAAATATTTTATTTACTTAAGTGAATTATTCAAGAACTTCAGTGTAAATGGTTAAAATGTTTGAAAGGTTACCTATTTTATGTATTGCTGATTTTTCATGAAATTTACATGCTAATGCAAACTTTTCTTGATAGGATATTCCAGAATTTTTTGAGGACAACATAAAAATATGGATGAACTATTTTTTGCAGCTGTTGACTATCGATAATGCATTATTAAAAACTGGGGTAATTTATTTTTATTTATATAATATCTATTTGCTGTGTTTTCTTACACAAGTAGTAAATAGTTGTTTAAACAAGGAAACTTATTTGTTTTTAATGTGTTTACAATATACTTCAGGAATTATCATGTTCAATAACTATGTCAAATTAGTTTAAAGTGATTTTTTAATGACAGTTTGTGTTTATAAACTGTTTGCCTTAAATGTACTCCTGATGGTCTTTTCATGCTATATATTTTTAACATTTTTTTTTTATTTTTAATTTGAGTATATAAATGCATACCATACAGTCAGATCTCAATTTAATGAATTTATCAGTACTAAATATTTTATTTGTTAATTCGGGGCAATTTGTAATATCAGCATCCAAAAAATGTATAAGTTTTTTGCCCTTACCTTTTGCAAATTCTGTTATAAGCAACTACATAAAAAAATATCTGTAGTTAGACATTACACATTTTTTATTCAGCAGCTAAAAATTCTATTAGCGAATTATTATGCCCCTGTTAATCGGAAATTTTAAAATACTGACAAATAGATGTTTGGCAATCTTTTTTTGGTTCACAACTCAAGAGTTCTTTTTCGAATTCATGCTGATAAGAAAATACTGCGTCATTTACATTACATTCTTTCTGGCACACTGCTGTGGCTTAATTCAAATAACCTATATATGTTTAAATTCCTTAAAATTTTTTAAAGCTTTAGAATTTCTTAAATTTTGAGAAACTTATTATTAATTTTATTTGTGAGAAAATTGTATTTTTGTGTTACTTTAAAAATTATTCATGTAATATTTTTCTAACAGTTTACCTATAACACTAGCTCTAAATCATCATATCCTTTTCTTTTTTTTTTATCATACCTATCCATTTCATCTTCTATTCTAGGTCTTTCCTTTAGACTTAGAATCAACCCTACTTATAACTTAAAAAGTAACATCTCTCATTCAGAAGGAGAACTGATCAACTGTCTGTAAGGTTGATTATAAGTCTTTTCTCCCTTCTCTAGGAAGATGAAGAAGCCGGTCTTTTGGAAGAGTTAAAATCCCAAATATGTGAAAATGTTGGTTTATATGCTCAGAAATACTCTGAAGAATTTGCTGAATATCTGCCTGGTTTTGTAACAGCTGTATGGTCTCTGCTTACTACTGTTGGACAGCAAGTTAAATATGATTTGGTAAATAATATTTTCCTGTATATGACAACATATAAAAAAGACCAAGTAATGTTTAAGGATACATGTAAATTACATAATTATTAATATCAGTATGTCAAATGTTCAGTTCATTTAAGGACTTTTTTTCTCTCTCCTTGAAATCAGTTTCAACTTTCATTGATATGATAACCTCAATTTTAATGCTTGAGATAGTATATTCCTGACAAAAGCAAACTATGTTAATGCTCATATCATTTAATTACTTAAGGAAATGAAAGTTGGTGTTTTTTTAAGTATTTGAGTGACATTGTTAAAAGTAGCCATATTTTTTTTTTTTTTAGTTGGTGAGCAATGCCATTCATTTTCTTTCATCTGTTGCTGAGCGACCTAATTCAAAACACTTGTTTGAAGCTGCTGATGTTCTCAGTTCTATATGTGAAAAAGTTATCATCCCCAATATGGAATTTAGAGGTAAACACTTTGCTTAAAACATTGCTTTAAATGTTTTTAAAATGTAGTTATTTCCTTTCTAGGGGGGGGGGGGGGGGGGAGGGGTTGGTGGGGGGGGGTGAGTAAATTTTTTTCTCTCATTTTTGTAAAATTGAATACTTTTAATTATTTATTATTGAATTATAAGAACTAACATTTTTAATATACATTGATAATTTTTACAGGACAAATTTAATATTTTATAAATATAGTTATTTGTTTGCAAAGTATAATTGGTTGGATCTGATTTTTTTCTGTGATAATTTTGATCATGATTATTTTCCTTTATTTTCCAGATTGTGATGAAGAATTGTTTGAAGATAATCCTGAAGAATATATCAGGAGAGATATTGAAGGATCTGGTATGTAATTAATCATAGATTATACAATATGAATTAAAAATGAAATAATCAAAAATAACGAAATTAGCAAAATAGCTATATTCATATTGAAAGTTTGTCCTTGATTTATGCTCTTGTACTGTTAAAAAAAATGAATTGTATTTTTAGTTGTTTTGCTCCTTATTTTTGAAAGGTAATTGAATTATTAATCATTTAAAAGATTTACATATGTTATACATAGTATATATTCTATGGTTTTAGTTGTAGACATATTAGTATTCAACTATGGATTAAAAATCTACAGGTGGCATGCATGTCTCAGAGGCATTGAAAAATTACAATGATCACACAGTGTCACTTTTGGTGTCTGGCATCTGTGACATCACATCTGTATAAAAAATTCAGAGTCTTATGTTGTTGAATACCAACTGACATAGTTATCTGTACTGTTTCATTATTATAGCTGGCATTGATATTTATAATTTCTTCCTGGATCATAATCAAACAACATGGCAGGAATCTTTGTCTACTGACAAAGAATAAACTGCATTCTCTTGAAAAGCTACCAATCCAGCATGGTTCATTGTTCAAATATAAAAAGTCAATGTCAAGCTGGCTTATCTTATTGGGTATGCACATTTTACATACAAGCAGTTGAAATCCACCCAAGTGACATGCATGCAATGTCTTTTTCAGTTTGCCGCAGTTTATCTGTTTTTTACCTGAGAATATTCCTGCTAGAATTTTTAAATATGCCTTTTAAAAGGTATATTATTCTGACCTTTTACACTGTTTTTGCCAAATGTTATAAAAATTGGTTTTTAAAATCATAGCTGTATTTTAAATGTTTGATACAACTCAGCCTAAATTGGCTTTTGTGGCATTAAATTCAAACATTCATTTACTGAACTTGTGATGCTACTAACTGAATGAATTCAAAAGATAATGCAAATCTAGAGTTTTTTTGACAAAAATCATTTTACTTCTGTGCAAGTAAAAGTTTTTATGAATTTCTTTTTTAATAATCTTGGAATTTTTTTTAAGAATCCAACTTTGTTTCACATTAATTGTAGTACTGTTTTTATGTACGCTGAATATATATTATGTATGGATTATTTATACCAGGTCTCTCTGAAAAGTATGTCTATCCGTTCAAATATTAATTATGATTTTGATAATGCACTGCCTGTTCTCATAAATCTTTCATGCCATTTATAAAGTTTGGATCTCTAAGATGAACTTCGATTATAGGTAGACCGAAATTTACTCTGTAGCTGTGTTATAGATTCAAATTCGGTAAACCATGTTACAACTTGCACTTATTCTTGTGGTGAAAACAATTTTGAAACAGTGTTGCAAAACATGGACATGGCACTATCCAGTTTATATTTCACTACTGATTACTGAAACTTTAATCTTTCCTTTATGAAACATAAAAAACTGCAAGTCAAAATCTTCATTTTAATACCTATCTTAAAAATAAAAAAAATGTTATTTGAGGCAGCAGTATTTTCTGTATGTATATAAAGATCAAATTTAAGAAAGGAAATTGATGTAATAAAATTGTATTAATATTGATTCAGAATTTTAAAAATTAAGTATAGAGCTAAATAAATTTTCCTTTTTTCAATGCTTAGATTTAGATACTCGAAGAAGGGCCGCATGTGATCTTGTGAAAGCTCTAGCAAAACATTTTGAAGCAAATATCACAACAGTTTTTTCCAATTATGTTAATGCTATGCTACAGGTAAAAGCTTTGATCTACTAACCTATTGACTGTTTTTATGTTAACCCTCCTTATTTAAGATTGGTCTGTTCTGAAGGTCAGAGAAGGAAGTGAAACCCTGTTTTCTAATGAAAAAAAATTACAAATATAAATAGTACTTTTTGATGTTATTGCAATTCATGCATTCATACTTCCATTTAAGTTTTTTATAATCATAAGTCAGCCTACTAATTGGCAATATAAATTTATGAAGTTAAACAGTAGAATACCAAGGATGTAAATGACTGCATTGAGAATTTGATTACTTCACATGCTTGCTATCTTTATATATAAAGGCATTTTCAAAATTTTATATTAATGATTTAAATAAACTCCAGGCTGGGTAAAGTTGACTCAGCCTTTCATCCCTTCAGTGGGTTGATAAATGAGTACCAAGCTTGCTTGGGACCTAAACTTTGGGGGTTTCACGTCAGACTGTCCACCTGGTTGAAACGTCTGCTCATGCACCTTAATGCCCAGGGTCATGAAAACTGAGATTGGTGCAGTAGGCCTTGGTCCGCCATGGGCTGTTGCTCCACTGAGTTTAGTTTAGATTAAATTTAAATAAATAATCGATTCCTGATCTTAAAATGGAAATGCACTATGATTTTGAATGTTTTAATTTATATAATTCTGTTCTTAAAAAATGCCTTATATTGAATATGAAAACATTTTCCTAAATTTTAATAATAGGTTCATAATTGTTTAGGCATTCTAATTGCCATTGTGAATGAAAACTTAATTTCAAAATTGCTTCCCAATTCAAAAATGCTTATTTCTTCAAAAAGTCTACACATAATTTTTTTAAGGTGCCTGCTAAATTTTTTGTTACAAATTTTCTCATGTTAGTATCAAAAAGAAACAAGAATTAATATTATTTCCCGTTAGTAAATTTCATTTGTCAATAGATTACTGTAAGTAAATATTTAAGGTTCAATTTGCACACATTGAAATTAATGATAGATAAAAATTATGTATTAGTTTTTACCTTTCAAAGAATGTAAATATCTAATAAAATACCTTTCTCTTTTCTTATGATCAGTTTTGTTGGTTTTCCAGAATTATGCTAAGGATCCCAATGCTCACTGGAAAAGTAAAGATGCCGCCATCTATTTAGTCACTTCCATGACAGCCAAAGGACAAACTGCAAGGGTAAGTTGTCATTTTAAAATTTTCAAAAGAGGATCAATCCACAGATTATTACATCATGTAATAAGTGTTCTTAGCTATATAAGTTGTACATAGCTGTTGTGAAGAAAAAATTTTCTTTGTGAATGAGTGTCACTGCTTGATGCCGTGTTTGTGTTGCTGTGTGATATCATTATGTTCTAAATACAGTGGTGGCTGAAATTGAGGGACACTTTTTTTTAAATTGTTATGTTTTTTTTAAGTTTTTACGCTTATAGAAAATTTTACATTGCACAAAATGCTAATTATTTTATATCATTTTAAAGAGAAATTAATACTGAATTCAATACAAAAAAAAAATTCAAATATTTGCAAGGCATAAAAGGTTATGCTGCAATAACTGTTGAATATACTTTAAATACTGATGATAGCAATGAATTATCAGATCTTAGTGAGGTTGCCTTTGTTCTGTATTACAGCTTCACATCGATGTTCCATTGGCCTGGAAATAGTTTTAAGCTCTTCCTTTTCGTTATTACATGATGCCAGGAAACAATTATATCCTCAATTAGTTTTTTTTTTTCTGGGTACCTCATTCGGACAAGAGTTTTCAAACAGTCCCTCAAGTTTTCGATAGGATTGATGTCAGGACTGTTTTCTGGCCAGGATAACAATGATATGTAGTCAAAAAGCAATGACATCAAATAAAAGAGTAGATTGGACACATGTGTGATGAGAAAGTGGTATTTCCTTTGTTAAAATTAAATAACAGGTGGGTAGTTCAGCGACTACATCTGGAGACTGAAAGTTTTGTTTAAGATGTCAGGAGACAAATTTAATTTTAAAAAAAAGCAGGAAAAGGCCAAAAAAGGTGGACCACATTTGTTGATGACAGAAGAACAAAAATACTATGTTTCAGAGATAAAAAAAAAATTTCAGGGACAGCCATCAGAAATTATCTTAGTGATGCTGATGTTTCTGTCAGTTCTAAAACAATCAGGAGTAGATTAACAGATGTAAGACTAAAAGGTAGAACTCCACGAAGAAAGCCATATCTGAATTTACAGCAGTGCTAAAAGACTATAGAGGGCAATGGAAAACATTAATTGGACAAATGATTATTGGTCACAAGTTATATGGAGGAACGAAACTAAAATATCGTAATGCGGTAGTGATAGCCTAAAATATGTAAGATGTAGAATAGCAAAAATACTACACCTTGACTGCATCCAGGCAACTGTGAAGTACCCACATAGTTTTATTATTTTGTTATGCATATCAACAGATGGTATTTGTCGCCTTCATATCATCAATGGGATATTGAATGTCATAAAATACATTGACACCATTTTAGAACCCAAACTTCTGCCTTCTTTCAAGGATATATTTACCAACAATGCTTCATTTATTTTTCAGCAAGATTCTGCTCCTCACCACACAGTAAAGTAATTCAAAGACTGGTTCTGTTCTATGATCATTGAGTTGTTGTCCTGGACGAAACAGTTCTGACCTCGATCCTATCAAAAACTTGTAGCACCGTTTGAAAACTACTGTCCAAATGAGGTACCGATGAAATAAAAAGGAACTAATTGAGGATATAATTGTTTCCTGGCTTCATGTAATAATGAAGGAAGAGCTTAAAACTTTTTTCAGCTCAATGAATCCTCAATGTGAAGTTGTAATAAAGAATAAAGGCAACCTCACTAAGCTCTGATAACTCACTGCTATCATCAGTATCTAATGTATATTGATAGTTATTACAGCATAACTTTTTTTGTGTTGGAAATATTTGAATTCTCTTTTTTGTATTGAATTCAGTATTAAAGTCTCTTTAAAATGATATAAAATACTTAGCATTTTGTGCAACATAACAATTTAAAAAAGTGTCCACAAGTTATTACTCGGCATTTCTGAATAAATATGCTTTACTCTTAATTTGCTGTTTAACTCGGACATTATTTACCTGATGTTGAACCTTTAAAGTTTGTTACTCTTATTGATAATGATAATTTTTTAAGAGTAAAATCTAAAATAACTGAACAGAATGATAAAAGTTCTTTTTTGTATCCTATATTGTTACCTGATAAATGTGAATTTACAAAACATTTGATTAAGTCTGTACACAAAAAGAACCGTCATGCTGGAATCCAAGTAATGCAATTGTCACGAATTTAACAAATATTCATATCATAACCGTGAGATGTAATTTAATATATATATGTTTAAACTAAAATAAATTCAAAACTTTAAGAAGTTTCTAATAATAAATCAAACTCAACTTGTATTGAAGCAATTTTGTAAATAAAAGATTTATGGGAATGGCAACAGTGAAAAATAAATAAAAAGAACTTTTAGAATGTCAAGTTTTTGTGTGGTTGTGAATTATTTAAACTAATCTGTTTTTTATAAATTGGACGAAATAACAATCATTAGAGAAAAGTTCTGGATTATATATCGGAGCTACAAGAGCTATTAAGAGTATTTTAAATAAATGTGTTATATGTGCTCTTTTTAAAATTAAATCATTGTCAAGTTGACCATTACCTTAACCACCATACCGAGTGACTGATCATGCAATATTTGAAATTGTAGGAATTTATTTAACTGGACCTCTATTTTTACTAAGGTATGGATTGTTTATTGCACAGTCTATTTCCCTCTTCATCTTGAGTTAGTAAACTGTCTTCTGATGCCTTTTTGCTAACCTTTAGGAGTTTCATTGCCAGGCGTGGAAGGCCCAAGATAATTTACTGCAATAACAACTATTTTCCAGGGTGTTTTTAGGACCTTTCAAAATTGGATTGGTTCCAAATATCAAGAGAAACATCAACTCTAAAAATAGCTTGGAAATTTATACACCCACTACCGCAGGGTGGGGAGGCTGATTGATTAGTTCGCCTTAAGAAATTGTTAAGACATATTCTTGGAAAATTAGTATTACTTATGAAGAATTCGTTAACTAATTCTTCTTCTATATACCTTGTGTTTGGTTCCAGGAAAAAGTTTGTAAAATAGAGATTGGTAAAATGGAGGTCTGACTATATTTTAATCAAAAAATAAACTTTTTGAAAGAAATATCTTGTGTAAAGTCATAAGCTATAATTATTAATTTTTCTCAATATTTTCCTTTTTTAGCATGGGATTACTCAAACCAACCAACTTGTAAATATCAGGGATTTTTTTGAGGGACAAATCTTACCCACTCTTCAGTCTCCAGTTGGTAAGTATTCTATCCATTTATTAGGACATTTTGACATTTTAAAGAATGTCCTTCTCATCTTTTCTTCAGCAACAGCTGTAAATGTTTTAAATTGTTAAAAAAAAATTTGAAAATTTTTTATTATGCAATTGTATTTATTTGTGTCTTAAAATTTTGTAGATATTTCTTTACTAATTTCTTAACTTATTTAATAAATTTTAGCACTCAACATTTAAACTCTTTGGTTGTCTTTATCATCGAAGTGTAATAATCTTTGTTAATAATAAATCTTTGTTATAAGGTTCAAAGGCAGATATATTTAATTTACCAAGGACTCTTAAGTAATTAATACTTGATCAAGTTTGCTTTAAACTAATGCTGTGATTTTTATAAAATTCTGCCAACCTCATCTGTAAAAGGGAAAAATTATTTGTTATATTTCTTAAAATCTTGTATGACTTATATATTGCATTTATGAGTTAAATTTTTAAACCAATTTCCTTTTTTGACTGTCATTTTGAAAATTGCTGCACATTAGACTAAATGTGCCCTCAAATTCCTCGCATGAAATAGTATTTGTGATATGTGGTTGTAAAATGTATAATGTTGTTACAGTTTCATCCAACAGACATATTCTTTCAGGACAGCATGTTTATTTACAGTAAATATGAAAATTTTAAAATCAAAAAGACTCACATGGGCAATTTCTCAATATGGCCACTGCTCTGACGTATCGGTGCCAAGAGGCTATCTTACTCCTTTCCAAAAGAACACATTCTTACGGGAGGGGAGCACAGTGTGCCTCCTGGTGAGGGGAGGAAACACTACACTCTCACACAAGATTGATGTGTCACACATAATATATACTCCATCTGATTCTAAAATGAAGGAGCATGAAATATACATTCATATCATACACTAACATATAAGTAACTAACATTATCTCACAAATAAAGAAAAAAAATGTAAAAACATAAGTATACATAATAAATTACACAAAACTGAATTTTAGAATACAATTTTGTGATATGCATAATTATATACCATGATCAAGAAAATTGAAATTTAAGGAATTCACCTAATAAACATTTAGTTAAAAAAATATTTGAAATTAAATTCTAAGAAACATTAGTGTACTTTTAAAAATGTAAATAGACACACAAATAATATAATGAGATAAGGAAAATAATTATTCAGTAAATCTAAATTTTTTTTTCTTTTTTTGAAATTGAAAAGCACACTTGTTATACTAATCTTGAGCAGCATAAGGCATTTTCTCACCAAGACAATGTTTGATTGTCACATTGAACTTTTGTGGTGCAAAAGCCCATCTTTGTAACCTCGCAGATTGTAGTGCACTCTTTGTTAAGGTAAAGGGTTATGATCAGTATAAAATTCTATTTCAGTCCCAAATATCTATACTTTGAACTTTTTTAAACTCCACACAATCGCAAATGCCTCTCGTTCAATAGTTGACCATGACTGTTAGGTCTTGCTTAATTTGTGACTTGCATCAGCAATTGGGTAACACTTTTCACCACATTTTTGTGACAAGCAAGCAGCTATGCCAATTTGCGATGCATCTGAATGAATGGTATACAGTTTATCAGGCACTGGAGAGTATAGCAAAGGTGCTTTCACTAAAGCCTTTTTCAGAAGATGAAATAAGAAATCATGTTTTTCAGTTCATGGGATGGAATCAGGTACTCTCTTTTTGGTGAGTTTGGTTAATGGATACACAAGTTCAGAATATCTGGGTATATACTCATGATAATAACTGCTCAGTCCAAGTACACTACGAAGCTCCTTTTTTGTTTTAGGCACTGTAAGTTGTTAACTACAGTCCTTTCAGGATCTGGTTCATGCCCTTTACCAGGCGGTGGTTGAAGAGGTTCAATGACATCAACATTCGTCATCTTGAAGGGAAGCTTGGGACGAAGAAGTATTACAGGAGCTCTATCTCCAATTTTAACAGACTTCCGAAGCTGACACCCTTTGCATGTCTAGATGAGTTCAGCAATTTTCCTAGACAAATTTGGCCAAAAAAAAATTGTTTTATCCTCTCTTTTGTTTTCTTAACCCCCATATGACCTCCAAAAACTGACTCATTAGCTAGTTTCATTACTTAATCTATTCTGCAATGCAGTAAAACTAATTTCATGACGGGTTAATTTAGAATTTTATCCCTGTGATGGATTTATCACAGGGATCCATCAATTTAAAAAAGTTCCTTTATTTAATTTTAACTCGGCACAAACCTTTTCAAAAGAATCGCAATTATTCTGCTCATCTTTCATTTTATTGTAATCTGAATTAAAATTTAAATTATCTGTCACACTCTCAACATAAAATATATCTTTCCCACACTCCGCTTCATTTACATCATTTGAAAACAAAATAGAAATATCAGCCAATTTGGCAAACATCTCATTTTCTTTATTATTTTTGTCATTTATTGAACACAAAGACTCGTAAAAAGGAGGTATTAAAGCCTCAGCATTTAATTTATCTGTGATCGCTACCAAGCAATCCATTGGATGATTCAAAGAATTATTATCAAGAGTTATAGAGGTTCTAATTAGTTTTGCTTCTACATTCTCTCCAAATGCAGAGCTTGAAGTACTTTTTCCGAATTCATCATTACAATTATCTGGAAAGATATTGAAATTGCATATAAAAACCTGGGTTCCGCTATCTAAAACACAATGTTTTGCTTTCCCATTTATATAAGCTATGACATATTTCAAAGGTTCAACTTTCGGTTGTACATATTGCACTTGAACAGTCTTTTTTTTCTCAATTTTTAATTTAGAATATTTTTTATCACTGTCTCAAAAGCGAAATGATTCTCACTGCAAACATAACATTCTATACTTTTATTTGCTTTACTTTGTTTAGGGTTATTAATTTTATTTTGAATTAAGATTTATTTCGTCTCGTCTCAAGTTAGGAGGGGTATATTTAAAATCATTTCGTGAATCATTCTGATTATGACATGCTGTATGTGAAAACTCAGAAAATATTCTTCTTTTACAAGCATGAAACATGTCACACTCTTTTCCCATTTCAATTGGTTTGAACTTACTTTACTCCTATTTGATATCTATATGAACAGCAGTTTCATTATCTGGCGTTTGACATAATTTATCGCTAACATTTTCCTTTACAGAATTAAAATCATTCACGTTTCTCAAATGACAGTATTGATCCCAATTGGTTAACAAACAAGATGTAAACTGAACGTGGGTTTCATTTGGCATTCATTTCGCTTTTTGAAAATTTTGCATGCAAATTAAAAATGTTGGCTCAAATTCTCTTGGAACTAAACTTTTTAATTTATCACTGTCGCTTATTTCTTCATCTTTTACATAAACTAAAATATTTTTGGTCTTTTCTTTAAGCAGATTTAAAAGAATTTCTCCCTTAAATTCTTCTGGTACATTTTTGGTTTTGAAAGAACGCTCTAAAGAAGAAAAAAATAAATTCCATCCCTCTTGTTTTTTAGAAATCGAAAGAGTCAATGTACCAACATTTAAAATAAAATTTTCTATCAAAGACTGATTTGTTTCGGGATTTGTATGCTGCAAATCATTGCTATCCCTTTGAATTTCCAATTTTGTCTTTTCTAAATTTATTTTTCCCAATTCTATTTCCAATTTAACTTTTTCGAGTTTTATTTTTTCAAACTCAAGCTGCGATTCTGCCATTAAACGTGTTTGTTTTTCCTTCAATTTTCTTTCTGCAATAATCGAATCTAAATAGTTCTTGATAAACTCTTTATCAGTTTTATACTTATCGCTGTTTAAAATTATATTTGTTAAATCCAATACTTTCATTTCTGGAGTTATTTTCTCCCCTAACTGTTGAGCAATTAACATTCTTCTTTTCTAGCTCTTCGAAACATGATTAAAAAGAATTATACTAAATGAATTAACCCAGAAAATTTAGTAAATAAAAGTTGCAAACTTGCTCAAAACGATGCAAAAGGATTACCTACCTCATGGTTGTCATGGTTTTGATGTCTTGACTGACTCAGGTTCCAATCCTGTCGACTGCGCCAGTGTGATACGTGGTTGTATAATGTTGTTGCAGTTTCATCCAACAGACGTATTCTTTCAGGACAGCACATTTATTTACAGTAAATATGAAAATGTTAAAATCAAAAAGTCCCATGCAAGCAGTTTCTCAGTATGGCCACCGACTTGACGCACCAGTGCTGAGAGTCTATCTAGCTCCTTTCCAAAAGAACACATTTTCACAGGAGGGGAGCACAGTGTGCCTCCTGGTGAAGGGAGGAAACACTACAGTATTGTTCTGTGAGTCAGGGTTCGAGGATTTTATGATATCAGTCTCAAAACACAAGACAGTTCTTCAGGAACAATGGAAATTTATTGTGGAAAAACAATCCTTGAAGTGCAGGATCCAGTAGTCAAATTCGCTTAGTAAATCTCAGAAGGCCTTCATACCTTCTACGGCACTCAGACTACTATCAGCATCTAAAATACAAGTATGTTTAAGATTATTCACTAGCATTCGCTCATCCTATTCAACGGTCAAAGTAATCACCAATTGCTAGTCAAAACAAAACTAACTCAGTTTCGGTGAGTGACTCCCAAATTATATGCCTCACTGATCTTACAAGAAAGATATGCCTATGTCATAGATTGTGATATTAGTAGATTTCTCCAGTAATTTGTAGTAGCATCAATATGATTGCCAAGTTTCCATTGAATTGCTATAATAATGTAAGAAACAGCATTGCTTGCAAATATTTCAATTTTAACATAAAATAAATACAACAGAAAATAATATAAACATTTTACACATATAAATTATTTACGCTATCTTAAACATTTATTACACAAAATTCTTAACAATATTGATATTTTTTGTTATGAGCTCTACAACATAGTCCATCATAAATAACCTATTGCATATTTGTTGTGCAAGCTTGTATCAGATTCAAATTAAGGCAATACTTTTTTTTAATCGTATTGTTCATCTAAGCATAGAAATATATAGATAAAAATAAAGCTAGTTTTCAAAATTTATGAAATGTTTTGCAGTTGAATTGTGCTAAATGGATATTATTGAAAAGTTTATCATAATTTTTTATTCATTGTCAGTATAATTATATATATATATTAACAGTTATCTATAAAACGTTCAACTAAATATACAGTTTGAATTATTTATTATTTGCAGTTAATTACACTTTTTTGGTTCATAATCATTTATATAATGGAATGAAAATATTTTCATTAGAAATTATTTTTTTAAGAAAAAAATAATAAATAATGATAACTCCTAAGTGGCATATTTAATATTAATATTTTTCTTTTTATAATATTGCTGTTCATTTTGAAATATTATAGACCTAAAACAGAGTGATTTGTGTAGCCATCTAGCAACAGAAATCTAAATTTACCTGTCCTAACAATATCTGGGATAGAGATGTATAATATCCATTTATATGATTTATCTAAATATTTAAACAAAGTGGAACTTTTGCATTTAATTTCATTATTCAGAAATTTTTTGAAAGATTTTTCCCTTTTATATGTTTTGCTTGTATACCTGTTGGAAACAAAAGAATCATTTCAAAAAGTTGAAAACACAAATCTATTATATGTAAGGAAAAGCTATTTCTTTATATTGTAAATAAAAGTTGGCATAAATATCAAATTGATTAATGTACTTGAACAAAATATATTTTTCTAAGGGTGCTATGTGTTTATTCATGGATCCGGATTATATGTCAATTTTTGTAGTTGAAGTAAAATTTATTCTTAGCTTTTCTTTTCTTTTTTCAGTTGATGAATTTCCTGTTTTGAAAGCTGATTCCATTAAGTATTATTTAATTTTCAGAAATCAGGTAAGATATTTGCAATTAGTTGTGTTTTATAGAATATTTTTGCCAAATATTGTATTTCGCTTATCATATTTTGTATTAAACATTATTTAGTTGCCCAAAGAGCTTGTTCTCGCAACTTTACCCAATATTGTCAATCTATTGAATGCCAAAGCTTCAGTTGTACATACTTATGCTGCCCATGCCATTGAAAGAGTTTTTACAATGAAAGGGGAAGGATCCAATCCATGGTGAGGGCTTTCAGCTGTGTTTTGTATCAAATACCTGGGAAGATATTTCTATCTCTTTAAAATATATGGCTTATATTATTCTATATATACTCGAGTATTGCAATTTATTGATATATTTTTTTCCTTGTTAAAAGGTAAAACTTTTCTCATTTTCTGCCTTTTCATTTTGCTTTGTGCATTAATTCAATATTTATTTTACAAATGCTCTGCTGAAAATTTTTTGGAAATGAGCTTTCCTTTTTTAAAAAAATATTAATCTGTGAGATTTAAAATGGTATTCATTATTTTTATTATTATTTCTATAACCCTTTTGTGTATAATGAATTTTTTAAAAAAATTTGTATCAAGGAATCAAGTGGAACTCATTTGTTAATTTATTATTTGATATTTGATTTGTTAAACTAGAACAAAAAATAATTGAAAAAGAAATTACTAATAAATTATTTACATGAAATTAAATGTTAACATTTTGGGGGAAAGGGAATATTTAACTAACTTTGCAAAATTTGAAAGTTAACACAACTATGCAAAAAAATCCTAGATTTTTTTTTTTTTTTTAACGAGTTTAAAGTAAAGGGACAAGCAACATTAAATGTGTATTTATCTTGTGACTTATAGTAGTTGTTAGCATTTAATTTTATAATAACTTCTTTAAGGTTAAAAAAAAAAAATCCCTCTCCCCTTGTGCATCAAAATGTAATCCTATTTTATTGTTCTAGTTTCTCCAGTGCAGATCTGCAGCCAGTGGCTGAACTTATTTTGAATAATTTGTTTGCTACTTTAGAACAGCCAGGTTCGTCTGAAAATGAATATATCATGAAGGGTACGTTTTTATTTATTTATTTTTTTAGTTAGTTCATTTAGGAATATCCTTGTTTATGCTCAAATATTGACTATTTATTTACTTCTAAACAGCTGTTATGAGGACTTTCTCAATCCTTCAAGAAGCAGTAGTTCCGTTTTTAGGAGTGTTATTGCCTAAATTAACATTCAAATTGAGCCAAGTGAGCAAAGTAAGTGGCTTATTTTAGTAAATAATTTGTTTGTGGTAATGTTGCTCTCTATAGATAACAATTTCTGTGAATTTAACTCTTAAGTTTATTTTTATTTGCTCAACATTAGTACATTATATGTTTGATTCTAAAATTTGTTTTTGTGACTTATGCCACCTGATCGTCAGTAACATCCAATCAAGTTTTTGTCCACGAAATTCATTGCGGCAAAAGGCTAGATGTACACCTGTCGTTAGCCTTAGCTTTGAGCACCATACAGGTGACAGTATGATTTTGCTTTGTTCCACCCCAATTTTGAGGGAGAACACCCCAGGGATGGTCAGGAGTCTCCCACCTCTCTTCCCCTTCCGACAACCTCACGAGAGGACTTGCAGCTCGACAGCTATTTAGAGTACTCCCATGCCGCGAAGGTACTATACATTTAAAAACATCCATGCCTCCTCCAGGATTCAAACCCAGTCCTTACTGCAACACAGTCAGCGTCACTAACCACTATACTGAATGGGCAGCCCAAAATTTTTTGCACATGTCTACATAATATCATAAGATTTTTTTTTGCTTATGATTTCAGTTTTAAAAATGTTTTTGAGGGAAAATAATCCATTCTTTAGAAGTAGATATCACTGATTTTTGTTATTGAATTAATTGATACAATTCAAAACAATTTCTTTTTCAGAATCCAAGCAAACCCCATTTTAACCATTATTTATTTGAAACTTTAAGCTTAGCTGTTCGTATAACTTGCACCAGTAATAAAATGGCTGTATTAAAGTTCGAAGAAGCACTATTTCCTGTATTTGAAGATATTTTGCGTCAAGATATTCAAGGTATTCATTTATATTGTCTATTTAAACTGTGCATTTAAAATTTCTCTAAAAGAAATATTTGAAAATATGAACAATTCTGTAATTTTTTTTAATAATAGTAGTAAAATGTACCACTTACACATCTTATGTATTCCAAAACTAAGTGCAATTTATAAACCTATATTTATTTTTTTAAATTTCTAATGTGAAAATTAATTTATGTTGTAACTTTTAATATTTTTACAAGAAAATTCAAGTTATTTAAATTGTATTGTTTATCAAGAACAAAAAAAATTTTACACAAGTTTTCGTTTTATGTTTGAAACTTATTTAATCGTTTTTGTTTTAATAAAATTGTTAAGTGTTACAGTAGACAAAAACATTCAGTTGCTAGTTAATTTTAATATAAATTAACTGTGCTACAAATATTTTAAAGATTGTATTTGTTTGTAGTTATATTTTATATCCTTTTGAGTAATATAAACACTTATTTTGACTTTGTTATTGATTTGTGCTAAAAAAAAATTCTCTTCTGTCCTATATTTTTTTAATTCAATAATGCTCTATTTTGATATATAAACATATATGTATATGTACATAAATTATGATTCTGAACTTTTGATAGACACAATTTGAGGAAGACTGTTTCATTTAGACAAACATTTACACATTGAAATTGCAATACCAGGAGCAAAACCAAGTAATGAATTATATGAGTACAGCATGGCAGAAATAAAATATAAGTTTATAGGCAGTTTGGAGGTATACAGGGTTCAAAATAAGTTCATACAGCTGCTGCCTCTGGCGGCTAAAACGGCTCCAACTCTGTTAAACATAAAGATAAGCTGGGCTTGAATAACAGATACAAGCAAGTCATTCCATGCTTTTTCAAGTCTGTGCTTCATGTAATCATAGAGAGATTTGGAGAGCATGCTGGCCTGGGCAGCATTCAAACACCTTTTGTGTTAAGGTAGATTAGATCATCAAAGACAAAATGCAGTCTTGCATTATTTTGTTGAAAGCTGCCCCCAAGACTTTAAAGATAGGACCTGATCACCACCATTAAGATCTTGGTAATGCAGCCCTGGATATTCAGATTATTGACGACCAGAACAAGAGGTGTACTCATTGGCTGCTAATACCATCATTCAAGGTTCAGGGCCCCACATGCTATGTATATTCTCCTTATTGCTTCCAAACATGGATATGTTCATGATGCTAAGCACAGGATCTAAACTAGCTTAAAAAAACCAGCATTGTGCTTCTTCTGTATTCAGTTTTGTGACTCATCTTCATCCTACAGTGTCTAGGGGAGCTGCAATCTTGATCATCATGCAGATGGTCTCTGCTGTTCCAGATGTCTGTGTGGATGTCATGCAAATATGCACTCTTTCTGACACAAGGTCCATGATGTGGCTGTATGATCCTGCAAGGTTCATTTGATAACATGTCTGTCCTTATAGGTATTAATGACAGGAGGCTACCAAGATCCTGCATGATGTTCATTATGATCCTCAAAAACCTCTCAGTTCCATTTTTGCACCAAAGTTTGATTCTGACCAATGTCAGGATGAACCATACTCTTGATAGGCCACAATCCAGCTGTTCTGATTCTGAAAAATTGGAAGCTTTTTCTCAATCAATTTGATTATGATTTTAAAATGATTGTATTGGGCACTGTTTAAGATGCTGGTTCTCCTTCCTGTATTGTTCAAGTACACTTAAATGCTCATCATTTGCATATCCCAGCATCTTCTTTTTATGTGAATTTGATGTTTGTATCTTTCCTCCTTTATGGTGTTGCTATTTTAATGCTCAGCTCTGTACAAAGGAAGTTATTGTCTTGCATCCTAGTTTGTACTATCTTAACGAACTGTTTCACCAGTTTTCTTTTCCACTGCAGAACTTTACATGTCACATCACCAGTGTTCTCTATGATGCTTGGGGTGACAGAAAAAAACAAAGCCAGATATTATTTTGAATAATGGGAAGGTATTGTATCACACACACAGTATAGCGCACACAAAAAAATTTCGGGGGCCCGCGCCCCGGGTCGAAAGTCCACCATTTTGGTATCATGCTCCCATACGCTGCCTAACATATTCTTTTGATTTTGTCGATTTTCGGGAACAAAAACAATGCAAAATAAATTGTTGAATAAATAATTAGCATTAATTAATAAAATTATATATTAATAACAAATGCATGATTAAATCGTACGTAATATATACATAGGGTTATAACCAATTAAAAAAAATCAAGGACTATGGGGGGTTGTCTGGACCCCCCCCCCCTTTTGTGTGCGCCACTGCATACACATATGTATATATTTATACTCTCCTGGAATAATATACTAAAAAAATTCTGCATCTTTTTTGTAAATATATATTATATAAAAATAACAAATATATGTATATTTTATTTATAAGTGATAACTTCCTTCCAGAATTTGTCCCGTATGTGTTCCAACTATTGTCTTTGTTTCTGGAATTCCGTGCATCTCCTGTCCCAGACCACTACATGGAACTCTTTCCCTGCCTCCTCTCTCCGATACTGTGGGAAAGGGTGGGCAACATTCCTGCCCTCAGCAGGCTCATGCAAGCCTTCATTGACAAGGAAGCACATAAGATAGTGGCTTCACAGAAGCTGGTAGGCTTTCTATTTTGTGAAAAGAATCTCTAATATTGTCTTTGTCAATTTCATGTAGTAACTTGATTTCATATTTTATTCTTCAAGTGTGTTTTTACTAATAAATAATTCAAAATTTTAAACTGTTGGATGATCCCCACCCCCCTCATATTTTTCCTAAATACTTTAAAAGGGTAGAATAATTCTGTTAAAATTTTTCTGAGATATTTTATGCATATATTACATTAGCATTTTGTCCTAACAGTGCAGATTTGATATTAAATGATAAATTGCCATTAATACTTTATGTGTATGATTTTGTTTCACTGGAAAATTTGTAGGCGATTGTACACACAAGCATGTACATACATGTCATTTGTATTGTAATGTAATTACTTGCAATGAAAACTGCTGCTGTATGTTTTGTTTTTTTTTTAAATACCATCATAAATGTGAACAATATCAAAGTTATGAATGAATACATGAGTTAAAATTAATAGTTTAAACTACATTGGGAATTAAAAACTTATTAGAAGGTTGTATTTCGTGCTTTTCAATATTCATCTCTTTAAGTTTTTCCATAAGTCTACATGAATGCAGTATTTAAATGGAAAGCGCTGACATTTTGTGTGTTTTTAAATTTAGAACAGCATTTTAGGAAGTAAAAATTTTATTTAAAAAAAAGGGAAGAAAACTTTCATAAATTCATTTTATACAAATAGGTTCTTTTACTTATTACACAAATAGTATCTTCATTTTATTCAGGTATTCTTCATTTTAATGAATTTCCATATATTTTATATAAAATATCTGTTACAGATATCTTTTGAAATAGGAATCTTGAACTTCAAATTGATATTTTTGTTTTTCCCAGAATGGTGTTTTAGGTGTCTTTCAAAAACTCATTGCATCCAAAACCAATGACCATGAAGGCTTCTTCATTCTAATGAGGCTGGTTGAAAATCTTCCTCCGTAAGTTTTCTATAAAATGCTCTTTTTATCAGCCCTTCTATTTTTTCCAGAAGGTAGCAATTAATACCATTAGATTATATCTTTTTTTTTTAATTCAAAAACATTTTCTCAAAGAATATTTGTGTTTAGTTATTGATATTTGAATACTTGAATTTCAGATTTTTATTGCATATTAAAATGCCATTATATAACTCTTTACTGTTGTTATTTTTAATTTTGGTGTAACTATATACTCTTGTACAATATGTGGAACATCCTTCATGCTGCTTAATTTTCAGGGAAACATTAAATGAATACCTCAAACATATATTTGTGCTTCTTTTTCATCGTCTTTCAAACTCCAAGACAACAAAATATGTAAAATGTGAGTTTTTTCTTGTACTTTAGTTTTAATTGCTTTTTGTGAAAGAGTTCTCTGTAAATATGTTTGTATCTTTTCCCTTCTAGCTTTGTTAGCTTTCTTCTTTTTTTTTTCTTATAAATATGGACCTGGAGCTCTCATATCACTTATTGATACAATTCAGCCAAAGTATGTATTACTTTTTCAGTTTAATTTCTTAATCAAATTTTTAATTTAAAAAAGCATTAATTAATGCAAAAATTGTGCTAAAGGAAAATTTTTACTATAAACTAATAGTGAGTCATTCGGAAATGTTTGAAATATCTTTTTCAGAATGTTTTCCATGGTTATTGAGCGGTTAATTCTTCCTGATTTGCAAAAGGTATCTGGAAATGTTGAGAGAAAGATTTGCTCTGTCGGATTGATCAAACTGCTTACAGAGGCCCCTGAATTAATTGATGGGTGTTACAGTCAATTCTGGTAAAAGTGTATTATTTTTATCATTATTTTTTATTTAAAACTTTTCATAATGTTCAATAT
>BMAV01019113.1:319022-333481 GCA_019973955.1 Trichonephila inaurata madagascariensis
TCTCCTGTCCCAGACCACTACATGGAACTCTTTCCCTGCCTCCTCTCTCCGATACTGTGGGAAAGGGTGGGCAACATTCCTGCCCTCAGCAGGCTCATGCAAGCCTTCATTGACAAGGAAGCACATAAGATAGTGGCTTCACAGAAGCTGGTAGGCTTTCTATTTTGTGAAAAGAATCTCTAATATTGTCTTTGTCAATTTCATGTAGTAACTTGATTTCATATTTTATTCTTCAAGTGTGTTTTTACTAATAAATAATTCAAAATTTTAAACTGTTGGATGATCCCCACCCCCCTCATATTTTTCCTAAATACTTTAAAAGGGTAGAATAATTCTGTTAAAATTTTTCTGAGATATTTTATGCATATATTACATTAGCATTTTGTCCTAACAGTGCAGATTTGATATTAAATGATAAATTGCCATTAATACTTTATGTGTATGATTTTGTTTCACTGGAAAATTTGTAGGCGATTGTACACACAAGCATGTACATACATGTCATTTGTATTGTAATGTAATTACTTGCAATGAAAACTGCTGCTGTATGTTTTGTTTTTTTTTTAAATACCATCATAAATGTGAACAATATCAAAGTTATGAATGAATACATGAGTTAAAATTAATAGTTTAAACTACATTGGGAATTAAAAACTTATTAGAAGGTTGTATTTCGTGCTTTTCAATATTCATCTCTTTAAGTTTTTCCATAAGTCTACATGAATGCAGTATTTAAATGGAAAGCGCTGACATTTTGTGTGTTTTTAAATTTAGAACAGCATTTTAGGAAGTAAAAATTTTATTTAAAAAAAAGGGAAGAAAACTTTCATAAATTCATTTTATACAAATAGGTTCTTTTACTTATTACACAAATAGTATCTTCATTTTATTCAGGTATTCTTCATTTTAATGAATTTCCATATATTTTATATAAAATATCTGTTACAGATATCTTTTGAAATAGGAATCTTGAACTTCAAATTGATATTTTTGTTTTTCCCAGAATGGTGTTTTAGGTGTCTTTCAAAAACTCATTGCATCCAAAACCAATGACCATGAAGGCTTCTTCATTCTAATGAGGCTGGTTGAAAATCTTCCTCCGTAAGTTTTCTATAAAATGCTCTTTTTATCAGCCCTTCTATTTTTTCCAGAAGGTAGCAATTAATACCATTAGATTATATCTTTTTTTTTTAATTCAAAAACATTTTCTCAAAGAATATTTGTGTTTAGTTATTGATATTTGAATACTTGAATTTCAGATTTTTATTGCATATTAAAATGCCATTATATAACTCTTTACTGTTGTTATTTTTAATTTTGGTGTAACTATATACTCTTGTACAATATGTGGAACATCCTTCATGCTGCTTAATTTTCAGGGAAACATTAAATGAATACCTCAAACATATATTTGTGCTTCTTTTTCATCGTCTTTCAAACTCCAAGACAACAAAATATGTAAAATGTGAGTTTTTTCTTGTACTTTAGTTTTAATTGCTTTATGTGAAAGAGTTCTCTGTAAATATGTTTGTATCTTTTCCCTTCTAGCTTTGTTAGCTTTCTTCTTTTTTTTTTCTTATAAATATGGACCTGGAGCTCTCATATCACTTATTGATACAATTCAGCCAAAGTATGTATTACTTTTTCAGTTTAATTTCTTAATCAAATTTTTAATTTAAAAAAGCATTAATTAATGCAAAAATTGTGCTAAAGGAAAATTTTTACTATAAACTAATAGTGAGTCATTCGGAAATGTTTGAAATCTCTTTTTCAGAATGTTTTCCATGGTTATTGAGCGGTTAATTCTTCCTGATTTGCAAAAGGTATCTGGAAATGTTGAGAGAAAGATTTGCTCTGTCGGATTGATCAAACTGCTTACAGAGGCCCCTGAATTAATTGATGGGTGTTACAGTCAATTCTGGTAAAAGTGTATTATTTTTATCATTATTTTTTATTTAAAACTTTTCATAATGTTCAATATAAAAAAAAAATGTGTAATGTACTTTCTGTTAAGAAAAGTTTGCTGATTAAAATTAAATGTCTAGTTAAGTAATATGTGGATTTTTTTTTTTTTTTTTTTTAATGCAAGGGCTGTTCGATAAGTAATAAGATTAAAATTATTTTTAAAAAAAAAATTATACCTTTAATTGTCATCATTTACATGGTCTTTTTCAAAATAACTTCCGTGGCACGTAATGCATTTATCCCAACATTCTGTCTACTTCTTAAAAACATGTAAAAGTGCATTTTATAAGAGCTTTATCAAAATCGCCTCCACAGCCGTTACACATACTTTGTTGTTTGCAAAACGTTTGCCTCATAATGGTTTCTTAAGTTAAGGAAACAGCCAAAAATCGCAAGGAGTTTTATCAGGACTGTATGGAGGGTGTGGTAAAATCTCTACTTTGTTCTGCTGCAAAACATCCAGTACGCTATGAGCAATATGTGGTCGGGCATTGTCATGGTGCAATAGGAAGCCATTTTGGAGCAATGAACTTTTCCTTTTAACGTGCTGTATCATTGTTCGCAGGACATTCACATAGTACAAGCTGTTTACGGTAGTACCGGGTTCGACAGCGTGTTGTTGCACAATTCTTTCATAATCAAAAAAAATTATAATCATACTTTTACCAGCCAGTTTCACAGTTTTGGGAGTTGGTGAAGATGGATGTTTTCATTCACTGCTTTGTTGTTTTATGGTTGGATCAGTGATACAACTAAGCTTTGTCTGCTGTGGTGAAGCATTTTAAGATATTGTCAGCTTATTGTTTCAGTCTTTAATCATATCGTATCATATCAAAGGTCTCCAGTGCTGATTGTTGCAGATTTTTGCTTCCATTTCGACAACTGGCCGCGTCTCGTAAGCACCCACAAACACGCTTCAGTTTGAGCACTTAATACTCAAGAACATGGAGTCTGTACACATCATCTATCGGTGGTTTTTGCTAATACAGACAACAATTTTTTCTTATGCCACAGAAATTAACATTCGGATGAGTGGTTTCGGGGCAGTAAAATTAGTCTTATTACTTATTGAACAGCCTACGTATAAAATGAGGGTTTGATAACAATACATCTGAAGTTGAGAAAATTATTTTTAACTGTAAAGTCAATGTGTTCATTTTTAATTTTTCCTTGCACATCAACATTCTGCACTCTTTATTATAAACAGTGGCATATAATAAAGAGTGCTGAACACCTCTCTTATGAGGGGGGGGGGGGGATAAATAATAAAAAACATGTAGATTAAAGCACTGAGAGGTAATCTGTGGGGAAAATTAAAAATCTGTTGCAGGTTGGGTCGAGCCCCCAACCCCCTCCCCTTGTGTATGCCACTAATTATATAAAATACATTTTTTAAAAAAATTGTGTTTATGTAGAACATTGGAAATTCTTGTGGAATTTTTGAATATATTAAGGCTGTTTTTGCTTAATGTTAAAAGATTGAAAATATTCCACGTTTGGTTCCTTGTATAAAAAACTCAAAACATTATTATTATATTCTGGCATCGCTATCCTATAGAGAGCAGCATATTTTATCATACTCCTCATTTTTATCTGAGTTGACCCTTTTTTTTTCTGGTATGACATGTGTTTCACAATTTTTCTTTTATACCACATGTTGAATGAACTAACCCTATTCGTGTTAAAATGAAAAAATAATTATTTATGCAATATTTTAAAATTTTTTAAATGTCATAACTTAAACAGATGGATGAATTACCTTGGTGCAATTTTTCTTAAAAATAGACTTTTCTAACTAAAAATGTGCTTTGTGTTTAATTCAGGCTCTAGTACATACAGCAAAAACAGCCTTGATGAATGCTTATTTTGTAATCATTTTCAGTTTTATACCTAGATATATTTCACCCATTTACAAACTGTCTAGCATTATCCATGAATTACCTTCAAATACATGGCTGCTCTATCATGTGTAATTATGTTATAGTATCATTTTTTAACCCCTTAATGGTCGTCTAATTTTGAAGAAAACGGTCATAAAAGTGCCTATTTTTTTATTCAAGAAAATTATATAAAACTAAGTGTATGTTCAATATATATACTTATTTTTAAATTTTGAGTAAATTTTTAGCTTAAAATACAAAAAACTAATTTTTTAAGAAAAGCCAACCTTTAGGATTTTTATGACTGTAAGTTAGTTTTCCAGCAAAGAGAAAAAATTTAAAAAAACATATGTTTTAAACATTAAAGGAGAATTTTATTAGACCTATGCAATGTAAAAAAACACATTAGTATTTTTTTTCTTGTGAGATAAATTTTAAAGTATGAGATAAAAAGGCCAGTATATCACAAGTAACAGTACAGAACCATTATCAATGCTGTCAGAATCACTTTCGGATCTCTTTATACTTAAAGTAAAATCCGATTCACTTCCAAACTAGCTTCATAATGTATAAATTAAAAAATATAATTTTTTTTATTATCACAGAACGCAACCCATATTTATTCACGAAGAGCGGAACTAAGTAATTGAGCTAAGTTACAAAAACGTATTGCTAATATAGATGTGTTTGATTGTGCTAAAATCAAGTTTAAAATAAAATAACTATCTCTAAACACACTATTAATAATCCGGTACTGCCTTCTGGTGAGAAATAAACATGATTGTGTGTATAAAAAACAGATAGTTTTAATCTTTTTAGTGCATTATTTTTGAACACTCCAGCCCGGAAACATCACGGGCACGAGGAATAGAGAGAGAAATTTCACCCCATAATATTGACGGGAGCGAGAAGTAAGGGGTTAAGTGAATGAATCTTACGAACAGAAAAACTAAATTATCAAATCTAAAAATTATTGTTCAGTATAGAATCTATTGCAGGTAGATATGTTTATTTTTTTAAAAATAATATTTATAATTTATCAAAAGTGCTAATTATGTTGCATTGTTCTCTCTCAGGGGCCCCCTACTACAGGCCTTAATAGGATTGTTTGAATTGCCTGAGGATGACAGCATTCCAGAGGACGAACATTTCATCGAAGTGGATGAGACACCTGGCTACCAAAGTGCTTTTTGTAAGCTGCTGTTTGCAGGGAAAGCAGAGCACGATCCCATCAATGGTCAGATTCCTGATGCTCGACTCCATCTCGCGCAGTCACTCCAGAAGCTCTCGATCAACTGCCCAGGAAAGGTGGGACTTAATTTTATACATGTCTTCTCTTCAAAGTAACATATGAATTCAGTATTTTACATTCACAGTAAATTAATTTACATTATTATGTTAAGCGACTTTTTTAAGCAGAGAGTTAGAGAATTCCTACTTACTTATTATATTGAACCAACTTCATAAGGACTGTAGTTGTGGAATGAAGAGTATGAGAATATAAAAAAGTATGAGTATGAGAATAAAATGAGAATCTTAAAAGTAAATGAAACGTGAAAGGGTAGGAATTTCGTATTTTTCAGCAAATTTGTTTAAAACATATTGTCAGCTTAATTATCAGAATATGTAACTCCTTTTGGATGAACTTTACTGGAGCAAGTAAAAAACTGTTTATTGTTTTACTATGCAGGAGAATTATTTCAATGCAGTTATGAATCAGCTATATTTTTGTAAGATATGTGTGATGCAATCCGATGGATAAGCTTCAAAATACTCTACTTGATGGCATTAAAAGTCTTATTTCATTTTGTGAAAAGTTACACATTTTGATAATTAGACCGACAATATTTATAGTATTTTATTATGTTGAGTTGAAAAAGCTTACTAATAATAAGTTTAATACTTTCATTCTATGCAAATGTTGAATTATTTATTATGTGCTATAATCATATAAAAATTACATTTCCCTTTTAGCTTCCCACTCTGATATCTACACATTTGGCTCCTGAAGCTGCTCAACACCTCCAGAAGTACCTGCAAGCTGCGAATGTTGCTCTTTCTTGAAAAACTTTTTCATTTTAAACTGACCACGATCTAGATTATTTTTCCATATTCTTCAAAACGTACATTGTACATAAATCACAAGTTGGATGTTTTTATAGGCTGATTCTTGTTTCTCTGCGCTGTTCCAAAGAAGTTGTGAGTGCGATTAAGTAATTAAAATAAAATATTTTTAAGAACATGTTGTCCTCATTCTTTCAAATGAGTGATGTTTTATTTCCAGTGAACAATTTGATTGTAAATTGAATGGAACATTTTGAAATTACTTTATAATTGGAAATTTTAACAGAATGAATTATAAAATATTTGAGAATTAGCTTCTAAATTAGAAAATTTACTACCCTTTTCACTTATGCTACAGTCTCGAGTGGCCGCGGTAGCCTAGTGGTCTAGGTAACAAACTCGTGGCTGGCATGTCATGAGTTCAAGCCTAGTATCACAGAAAACCTGCCATGTAGGAAGGGGAAGCACGTTAAATCTGTTGAGGTTCGAAGGCCCTCCCGTTGCTGTAGTGTGTAAATTAGGAGAGGCGATGCCATCTCAGGTATCATACTTGTCACTTGACCGCAGTTCAAAATTATGGGGTCTGTCACCAAAAGCCTTCGAGTTGCTGAATAGTGTGAAGTTAATATTCATTCATACCCCAGTCTCGAATTATTTACTTACAATGGGATTGTGCTTACCTCAACTCTCCATGATGACAATATGCTGTTGCAGTTTTATATTCTACTTTGCAAAGCCTAACTTCCAAAAAAAATCCTTTAAGATAAATTTTTCATCAATTGTTTTGACCCCTCCCCAGGCAATCACAATTAACAATGTCATTATAAATACAAAATATTGAGACATTGATAAAAAAAATTATTAGGTTACTGAGAAAAAAGTGGTTTTCATTCACATCACTTCCACCTTAATTTATTCCTGTAAATTTATAGGGCTTAACAAGAATCTGGTTAGAAGTTTACATTGTTGAAGTGAAAAAATCATACTCTTTGAACTCAGTATCCCTTGAAACCTAAAGTTTCATTAGCAAAATAGTCACTGGTTGGTTAGTTATCAATAGACAAATTCTTTTTCTTTCTCCGTTAACCATGACTTAGTAAAACTTACTGTGCAAAGTAGAGTTTAATTTATCTTCTACATTAGGGTGTCAAAATAAATCACTTAAATCAGAAAGCACGCTTTATAGACAATTCTGATCTAAATGTTCAATTAATTATGTTAAGTGTAGTGGGCATGAAGCTTTATCTAGTAAGGTAAAAAGAATTCATATATTAGAATGAAAATATTCAAGTATGCTACATCTATTTGATAGATCAGTGTGATTTGCCAGTGCTTCATTCAGCTACTAATGAGCTTTGAAACTGATATATATATATATATATATCAGTTTTTATATATATAGATTAACATCACAAGCCTGTTGTTACTGGTGACCTCAATATTGTAAAAGACAATAATCTTAGAAACATAATGAATAAAGGTACTGGTTTTAGATTAATGATTTCGAATAATAAAATTATAAAAAATCAGTTATATAATGATATTGAGCGATTTGTATAATTATATTAAGCTATTAAATATAGTATGCCTATAGAGGCATTCACAGAATTCAAAGGTAATATTACACAGCAGCTTAATAAATATAACTATGGTACAGATAATAAAATCTTTTTAAAAATATTAAAAATTTGCAAAATAAGTTTATTTTGATAAAGACCCAGTTAAATTTAGGACAGTTACAAATGGTTTTAATACATATATCAGCAAAATTCTCCATGAAATATTACATGATACAATAAATAATCTTAAATCTACAGCCATTCTTAAACATAGTAAATCACTTATTGAACAAATGAAAGATAAAAAAATTTATTCAGTCTATAGTTTAGATTTTGAAGAGCTCTTTAACTCTATTAATATTGATGATTTGATTAATATACTTGTAAATTTACATAAAGATAATTTATTTAATAATGTTAATTATGATAGATTTGGTTCACTACTTAGGTTTGTACTTAAAGAGAACTATATATATCATAAAGGTAACTATTATCTGCAGATTAAAGGTGGCCCTAGGAGCAACTGTCTTGCCAATTTATACTTACATTATTTTGAAAGTAGTTCAATTAATAATTTTAAATATTATATATTTATATCGTTATATAGATGACATAATCATTTTTGGCAAACAAGCCAATTTTATACCTAATGTTAATTTTTATCCACAATATCTTAATTTAATACAGACAAATAGTAACAACAATGAAGCAAATTTTCTTGACATACATGTCAAATTAAATGATAATGTAATAGTTTCTAATATTTATGATAGAAGAATTTAATTTCAATATTATAAAAGTTCCTCATTGGGAGAGTAATGTACATGTTTCTATATTCAGAAATATTGTTATTAATTATATACAACGTAATAAATTTCTGGTGTCAAAAAAATCAGACATTATAAATAACTATACACATTTTACTAAATATTGCTTAAATCAGAAATACCCAATTAATTTTATTAATAGTTATATGAATAAAGCTATTCAAAATAGGATTAAAATTCTGAGATTGATAATAGTTTATTACTATAAACTTAAATATTTCATAGTTATAGTTATCTCCATAATCTAATATTAGATAAAATTACTTATTATTTTATTCATATTTACTCTAGTGTTATTAAAGTTATGCTATAATTTGCAACTCTTATTAATTTTTATTTCCATTCTTTTTATACTCTTGTTTAGTGCTACATTTCAGCCCTTCACTTGATTTAAATCTGTATTAGGATCTAGAATCTGGCAATAAAACTTATTTATTGCACTCAGATTTAGCATGGGCTTCGCATTTGTAAGTGCAATTTTTAGGTAAGTTACCTCTATCTTATAATGGATTTAGATATTCCTATCCATTATATTTCCTATTGGTTTTTGCTCAGTGTTATTTACAAAAAAGGGGGAAGGTTGGCTGGCCAAAAAACATGTTCAACCCCACTTTTATATAAATTATTTTATATAATAGCTGTCCTAAGTCAGTAATGTTTATAACACTGCAACATCCATTTTATAATTTTTAATCTCGATTACTCATATGTCCATTGTGTGATTTTCCTACTGTCTATGTGTTTTTCGAATGTGATTGTTGGATGTTATCTCTCGTTTGTAGAGAATAAGACACACATATATATATAAACCTATTTCAATGATGTTCAGTTCAGTGTTATATCTTTGTGAAATAATTCAAATATTTTGGTACATATATATATTTTAAGTAACTCATATAGTTTTCCTTTAAAAAATTCAAATTTGTTTTATTTCTAACCAAACTTGTAACTAGATTCAGAAAATTTTTATCAGAAGAAATTGTTACTAGATTTTTAAAAAAGAGAGATAGTTAATCTGTCTATTAAATTCTAGGAAGATTTTGTGTTTCTCTGTTATAACTAGCAGTTGAATTTTGCATTGAATGAAATACTGTTTTTCTGTAACAATTTTGAATTGTTCTGTGTTACCCAGATCCATGCCATTTGAACTGCAGTAATATCCGTCATATAACGCGCACTTTTTTAACATAAAAAGATTGAAATTGACGGTGCGCGTTATTCGCCGGGTATAAAAATGAGAACTTTAAAAATAAAAGATAAATAAAGAGGAAAAAAATTAACTTGTACATAGATCTCGAAATACTGTCATTTTAAAAGAAATTGTATTCCTTATGACTTCAAAGGTTTATAGTTCGAGAACTATACTATTTTTTTCTTCTTCTAAAGCCTGAAATAATACCTCAAATAAATGGCTTGAACACATAAGAGAATTGAGCACTCTATTCATTTCAGGTTCTTTCGTAAAAATGGAGGTGCGCGTTATACGGTGAATATACCTAAAATTATAAATTGCAGCTGGAAAGTATTGGTGTGCGTTATACACCGGTATTAAAGGCCATTTTTTAAAATAATTAACATCCAAAAATGTGCGTTTTTATTCATGGAAAAACTTAGCTATATTTTATAATATGATATGAAAGTTTTACAGCCGTCCCATAAGATGATTTTTGTATAATAACTCCTAAAACGATTCGTGCAGCTTTAGAGCCCTGAAACTGGATGATCAGTAACTAGTGGCTGACCTCTAGAGCCATGGGTTTTGAATCGACCTAAAAAAGTGAATACGTAGATCTATCGAGGCTCGAAGTCCGTTGTTTTAAGATTGGTGTGACCGTTCAGGTGTCGTCTTCATCACCAGGGCCGGACTGTTAGCCCTGGGCTAACAATATCTGGGGCCCCCTAAATAACTAAAAATTTTGCCATTTTCTTAAAAAAAATTATGTGCGGGAAAATTTAAAATATATGAAACTTAAGGGGTTTTTTTATTATTATTTTATACAATCTAAATACGTTATAAACAATTGCATAATTTACAAAAAAACTTTTGTGCTGCTAATTCCTTTATTTGCTCATCATATTTTAAGTCTTTGGTGAGATCAGTATTAACAGAAAGAAGTGATAAATAATTATGCTTGTCTTTGTCATTGCTGTCCTATATTTGTTTTCTATATAGGACATTTTAGAGAACGCACGCTCCGCTTCACAACTAGTAATAGGGAGTGTTAGAAAAATCTTTAAAATGGTATACAAATTTGGAAAAACGTCAACAAGTTTGTTTTCAAAAATTAAATTGAACATATCACTACAAGTATAGGAATCTAGCTCAGTTTTTTTTTCTTGTTGGATAAACTTTGAATTGAACACCTTCTGGTCTACGTCATCTGAATAGTAATCAATAGCGCATACACTCTCCAGGCCAACGTTCTTACTTTGATCTTTCAAATCCATCACAAATTTAAATTTCTTACTATATCCTACATATACATACTTGGTTTCTTCTATTTAAATCAAGGATTAGCTTATCTAACACAACAATAAGCGTGCCTCTTTTAAATTTTTCTGTCCCATACACAGCTTTTCTGTGGATTTATCTGCAAATTTTGAAATAAGTCGTCATCGCTATATTCTTGGCCACATTGCTGTATTCTATTCCTACTCTAGGACTTAATTTTTTGGCTGAGTCTTGACTCTCCTTTAGTTTTTTATCTGACTCATCATACACTGCTTATAAACGTTTTTAATGACGCATATAATTAATTTATTCCCTTCACAGATGTCCAAACCAGGAGTCTGTAATTTTTTGTTAATTGAATTAAATCTTTCTAAAATTTCTTCGCAAAATATAATTAAAATGGCAGTTTCGCGAGTTTTGTTAATTTATTAAATAAGTTTACTGCCTCTTTTCGAAAATCAATTTTCTCATTTTCATTGTCACTAAATGTCTTGAGAATATTCATGATATTACTGTAGGAGATTAGAACTCGGCACCTTCGATTCCGTAAGCACGCAACTTAACCACTACACTAAAATGATCACTTCAGTGTAGAGGTTGTTACTGGCTTACATATATACCACCACCACATTACTATAATTATATTTTAAGGCTTCAACAACATCGTAATGACAAGACCATCTGGTCTGACTTAAACTTTTTAAGGTAAATTTCAGTTTAATTTCACGATTTAGAAGTTCCCACCTATGGGTCGCGAAACAGAAAAGAAAACATACATGTTGCTCTAAACCAAAGAAGTTCACGATTTCAGTTGCTACCTTAACTTATTCTGCACCAACCAGATTAAGAGAATGTGCAGCACACGGCGCATAATTAGTGAATTTATTTTTTCTTTTAAGAGAGTTTGCACACCATTATATCGACCGGACATATTAGCAGCGTTGTCAAATGACTACCCCCTCTACAATTTGTCCCATTAGTTTCTAAAAATTCTTGTAGAGAATTAAGTAAGCATAAGCCAATGTGACTGCTAATCTTAATTAATGAGACTCATCTTCCATACACTTTTCCCCCAAAACAATATCGTAGTACAATAGCAAGTTGATCATTATGGAACAAATCTGGTGTTTAATCTATCGCAATTGTGAATAGTATTTTGTGTTTCATATCGTTATTTATTTAAGTTGTAATTGTTTTAATGATTTGCTTGCCCATGATCTCAATTATTTGCTCATATATTGTTTTTGATACGTACGATATTAACGATTTTGGTCGTAATTCTCGCTGTTCAATATGTTCACGAACGAATGAATGGGTCGAACTCTGCTAACAATTCCAGGGCACCCATAACATTACCACTATGAGGAGAACCAAAAACTTCCTCGGTACCCCTCTAATTGACAAACCTCTTATAGCCAAATACTTTACTACCGAAATAACCCGTTTGAAGGCATTATGGTAATATTCTGTATCTTTTCTTAGTTTTTTGCTTCTGTAACTGTTTATCTAAAACAAACTTATTTTCTTTTCGAGTCAACCATACTAACACATTGAATTTTTATGTTCAATAGAATTTTTATGATTTTCTTAACAACTGTTTCCAATCACTGTTACGTATTTCCAGTCAGAAAAGCCAGTTGTGTATTGAGATTTTGTTTTGGAAAAAAGTTTGCACAGGTGAAACAAAAAACACTACCAATACTTGTTGAATAGCCTAACCAAGATCTTTTCAGCACTTGGCCATTTTTAAGTTTTTTTAATTAAATGATTATTCGAAAATGATATCTTTTGTTATTTTACCGAAACAGAATATATATTGTTTGGATCTTTATTTTGAAAATAACTCATTTCATGTGAAAGGATATAATCAATAAAATTATTACTTAGAGATTTACGCCACAAACCCCCGTCAACGTATAATTCTCAGACTTATACCCAACATTTTCTAAACACTTTTTGGTCGGGGCGTTACTGATGTCCTCTGGCTGAACAATATCTTTTTCAGAACGCTGCTGGTTATCGTAATCTTGCATATTTTCATCATTAATATTTGCTTGTTGTGTTTCTCCGTTTTCTTTGGCTAAGTTCCTTCTTTCGCTTGTTAATGTCTGCGTTTGTTATATTCTTGTTACTTTGTTCCATTGTAAAAAAAGTTAAATTTTTGACACATTTAATTTTTTCTTTTTCTCGATTTAACAGTAGTTTTCGTTCTTCCGCTACACTTTTATATTTTCTGCCAGACATGTTTATATTGTTAACTAAGTACTTGATTTTCTTGAAAATCAGTTTAAAAGTTTAGGTCATAAAATTACGATAACACAATCGCGATGTGCTTAATAAACTAAAAATATTCTAACAAATTTTTACAAAACAATATTGTATTCTAAGATAATTAAAGAAAAGTACCTAGTTAATTTTAAAAAATAAAAAATTTTTAAGGCCTGGGCCTCGATAAAATCATGATCCGAATTATTTGAATGGACTAATGTTATTCCCGAGCATTTTCTCCGAAAAACTGGGAATTTTAAAATAGTGACAAGACTTCGTTTTTGTCTCATGACCCATGTCTAGCCTTAGGGCTACCATTTAATACCGTCATGATTCCTTGAGTCGAGCCGGTTTGTGAGATTGTAAGTCATGCACATTTATTTATTTCGGTTTACCCTCTGTACGACAACGTACGTTTAAGAGTCACCACTGGGTACTCTATACTTTCGCTGAGCCTCAAGAAGTATTTGGGTTTACGCAGAATTATAAAATAATGAAACAATACTGGGGGGAACTTTAAGATGAAGATTTTTTTAAAAGAAAAACATCGTTCCACGGAGAAGAAAGGAGTGAGCTTCTTGCGTGATTCACTGGGATAATGTTAAATATGTTTTGCTTCGAATTAAATTTTTTGGGGGGAGGGGGAGGAAAGACTTCCCCCCTCCTACCTTATAATTTTTGTGTGAGAAAAGACTCGCGGTGGCATAGCCATTGGGAGGAAACCTTTTATATTTTATGTACACATTTTGTGATTATAAAATGAAATGTCGTAGGAAAAGAAAACAACTAATTGCTCGAAAGATCTTTATTATTTTAGCACTCGATTCTATTTCAGGTATCTTTTTCAATAGAAAGCAATACGTTAAATTTTGTTGCATCAAGATGGAAGTTTCCGAGGATGGGATTCTTATTCCGGTTTTCTCCCGGATGTTAAAAATTGTAATTGCGTTAAGTCAATTATGAATCTTTAATGCTGCATGAATTTAATTAAAATAATTTATGCATGCTAAATTCGAACATTCTACGCGATTTAGCATTAACTGCCCAGGTACGAACCTTAACGATCATCTGGAAAGACCGCACACCTTCTTCCTTTTTAGTGGCCTTAACTATGAAATAGTTCCAAGAAATAAATTTTAGATAATCACAGCAAAACATTTAGTTGTATCGGCTTATGATCGTCTGCTTAAAATAAATTTATTCATTGTACGTGTTTCCCTACCATTCGGTGGCAATAAATTGGAATGGGTGGAGGAGAGAGAAAAAAAGCGCCAAGTGAAATTCGAAGCTCGAATGTGTCCAATCCTACGGGGTAGTGGGATGTTTCCACGGGCGCCTGACCTACTTAGAAGTTCTCTTTCCTCTACTGATTTTTTTTCAGAGAAGGGGGAGGGGGTCTACTGTCTTAAAAAAAAAACCCAGATGGTGCGGTTAAATTTTTTTT
>BMAV01019113.1:333581-347609 GCA_019973955.1 Trichonephila inaurata madagascariensis
TTTTTTTTTTTTTTTGTTGGATCTTTTTTTCTGAAGAGGGAGATATCTGGAATGCGCATCATCCCACCCCCTCCGAACAAAGTAGGGGAGGGGGTCGTGTTAATTTTACGGCATTCGAAAGTGAAAAGAACGAAAGAAAACATATCCTGTGGAATATCATTCATCTTGGTCTACTTTAGGAATAACAATGATCCTTATGTTTGGTTGCTAAAATATTCGAATGTATGTCAATATTGTTTGGGACTGTTGAGTTCTCATTATCTAATACTTAGACTTTTTTTTTTTTTTTTGTATCATTTACTATTTTAATGTATTTTTCTACCGGTTGCAATACTTCCTATTAATAAACTTTTTTTTTCTCTTTTTCAATTTACTAAACTACTTTTTAAAGTAAAATTAGTCTTTTCACATTTAGAGACTATCTGAAAGAAATATCGGAATTAATTTTTTTTTTTTAAATTCAAAATTGAGCCCCATATGGGATTCAGGCTTTCTCATAAATTTTCAGGGATATCTTAACTTTTTACTGTTTCTGATCTGCATAAAAATTATGAGCATCAATATAATATAAGTCTAAAGAACGATTTTAAAAGCCAAATGAATTCTATATTAATTAACTCATTTAGACCAGAGTCCTTCAAGATTCATAGTAATTTAAGAAAGATCGATATAAAATCTTTTTTAAACATTGTTATATATATATATATATTTTATATTCATCTTATATTGTCACGAAAAAAATTTATAGAAGAATTTTTCCCCTTTTTTTAACATTTTTCTCTTATAACCTCTAGCTTTAATATTAAGGAATGAGCACATAAGGGTCTTCCCTCCGTTTTACCCGATTTAGAAAATTCTTTAAGATTATACTTCACCTCTGACTTGCACGAAGGTGGAGTGCGTGATTTGCGTTACTGTTTCCACTCAACTGCATCAAACGTTTTATACACGGTCTCGTCCTTCAGTGTATTTTGTTAGCAGAAAGGAATGGCGTCTGTAATCACTGCATGAAAGGAAAAGTTTGAAGTAGCATTCCTTCGAATTAGTGCCTCGGTCGGTCACTGATGAAAGAGATATAATAGATAGTTTATTAGCATAAACGCGAGTCTCTTTGAAGCAACACAAAAGCTTTGGATGACGGTTCTTATCCCTTTCAGCCATTGTCACTTGAAAAGCCCCTCTGTTTTGAATTTTTCATCTTTTTTTTTTTTTTCGTGGCCGCAGTAGCCAAGGAGTTGCGAGCTCATGTCCTGCGTTCCTGTCTGTCTGTCGAATCCCGGTGGATCTAAAGGCCCGCTTTGTAAAGAAGCTGATGGACGTTAAATCTATTGAAGCTCAGAGTCCTGACGTTGACATGGTGTGGAAGTTTGGGGGAGTAGGTGTCGTTAACCGTAGATCAAATGACAATGACCCGATTACTCTCTTGTTGCCTTGGAGAATGCCATTAATAAAAACAAATGAATTTTAAATAAAAACACATTTGATAATTCCCTTATAAATTCAGTCCGGAAGGGTTTTAATTGAACAACTTTCGTCATTTTATAATAGTTTTGAGGTATAAGTGACTCTTGAATGTGAAATTGTAAATATATTGCTTAACTTTGTATGGTTACTTTTCACTCCAAGATTCAGATGACTGCATTGGCTTTATAGCATTTAAAAGAAAATATGAATGAGGAATATCTCTTTATGTACATCATTTTTTATTTGTTTATTTATTGAGATTCTTGAGTATTTTGGGAAGTCATGTCTGAAGAATTAAAACTTTCTGAAATATTTTCAAAAATCGATACTCCCTTCCCTTTCATTAAGGAATTAATAGAAATGATCCCTTTCCGCATTTTGTTGTAAGTAAACAAACCAGTGATCGCCAAACTTTACAACTCCGTGAACCACGAAATGTGTATAATTATATATTTTTTTATGGTCCACTCTAATATGATTGACCACTATACGGCGGACCGTTAATATAACTGACTACTGTAGGGTGGACCGCTGTAGCTATATTGTCGCTTATCTCTATCCAACTTCACGAAAAACAAAAACACACTGGCAATGGAAAGCAATATCCATGAATTGGGAAGTATTTTGTCCCCAATTTATCAAGGTTGACAACTCTCACTTTCAAATGTCTCTTGATACATCTACAAAAGTAGCTATAAATTCAGAAGAAATTTCGCTAAAATTTTTAAGAGCCCATGCTCCTCGATACGTTTTGTTACTCATTGAAACTGAATTTTTCATTAAAAAAAATGTCCCAATTTTTATGCGGACAATCCAAACTTTTTCACGAACCACCGGTTGGCGACCGCTGATAAAAATAACAGTCTGGATAATTTGAAATGAAATAAGATTTAGAATCATATTTGGACTAAAATTAAATTTGTTATTTCGTTCGCTTTTCTGACAACAATCAAAGGATAAGTTTGGGGTTTCACCCCCCCCCCCCCTCGTAGAGCAACAGATTCATAATTTCTACAGTAAAGATTACGCCTCGACGCTTTCGTCTTTTTTTAAATTCTACTCCCCTTTCCCACACCTGTGAAAGAATTACCACTGATGGCAACAGTTACGGCCACAGAACTGTGGTTTCGGTGACACACAAACGCACAATTTATTTCAAAGGCATCTCCAACTCGCAGTTTATAAATCATTTTTTATGTTTAGAAACAGATAACGACTTCTGTTAGTTGGCTGTACAAGGAAAATTGGAACAAACCTACGCAAAATCCAATATTGGAAAAGAATTTTACAATGCATGGTTAGAGTTGGTAGATCTCATTTACCATGTAGCAATGATAAAACCGAAGGGAAAAAACCGACATGACGGGGGCTGAAAATAGAAGAAAGTGAAATCATGTGACAATGAAGATAATTCTCAAGAAAATACGCCGAAACTTGTTTAGACCTCAAAATGAACGAATAAAAAGTTGAGCCATTTCAGTTTTGCTTCAGTTCTTTAGAATGCGTAACTTAATTTTGCTTGGAACACAAGCATCACTGGCTTTCATTGTTTAAGAAAACGGCACAGAAATTTTTAAATTAGATGTTTCGATGTTGTTGAAATTATTTCAATGACGCAAAATTTGTTCTACAAAATTGCTTACGCTCAGAACAGAAGGAAAGTAAAATGTTTTAGCTCTACACGTCACACACTTCCGCTTGATGCGATTTATTCGTAGTTATTACAGGTTAAGTAGTTTAAAATAAAAAACATACACATAAAAAACTCTGACTACTATTAAATAATCCATAGCTAGTTATGTCCGGGAAATCCTGTTGAGAAAGAATATAAATTTTTAGAAAATGCTTTATAATATTTCCTGGATAAAAACTTTGGTGTTGGACAACTTCCTTTCGCCCTTGAAATAGAGGTCTGTGTATTGTTATGCAAAGCAAATTTGTGGAGAAAGACATTCAATGCTGAAAGACAACACGTTTCCAGAGACAAAGATTTCTCATTTATATTTAACATGCGAAAGTGACAAGCGCTAAAAGTAAATCGTGGTGGAAAAAAAAAGGGGGAGAAAGGATTGCTTGTACATCATTCAAGTGGGGTGTCATGCCTTCACAAAAGGGGGGGAGAGGGACTTAATATTCGAATTCCATTCCCACTTCCGACCCTGATCTGAATTTTATCCAACCTTGCTCCTACTTTCGATGCGCTTCCGTGTTCCAGAGGTTCCCTCGTCCCCAGAATTCGGTGCCTCTCGAAAACAGTTTCTTCTTTCCCCCTCCCCCTTTTCCGTCGTTCGAAAACCCAGACAGTAAAGGCTGTCGCACTGCGCACGCGTTGGGCTGGAATCCATGGAAATTGGATGGTTGTGATGCTTTTCGGAGTCGACCGATTCCTGCAGTTGCAGTCATTGGTCGCTTCCCATTTTATACTCAAAGTTAGGGAATCACTGATGCTCCCAAGATCACAATCTGACTGAATAATATTCGATTTGTGCATCCGTGGTTGAATAAAAAAGGAGCGCTGGGTTTTAGATTTATGCAGGAGGCACTGGGGTAGCTAGCTCTGAGGGGGCCCATTTTTAGATATGGGAGCCCTGTTAGTGGGGCTGTAGTTACAGATGTTGGTCAGTGATACGGCGGTAGCTACGCCCCTGGTAGGAGGATGCATAAGGAAACGGGCATTTATTTCTCTACGTTTTTTTAAGTCTTGAATACTTCTCACATTAGGCCATGAGAGAGAGAGAAGCGCTTGATTTATAATAAATATAAATTACAATTTTATATTTAAATTCTCAATTTTAAGCCGATGATGTTAAAATAAGGCAAATATAGGATTTTTTTTCTCGACTTACGATCCAGTTCCGTTCCGGCTAAGGGTCACAACTCAAGTTTAAGTTCTCCAACACTATTTCCATTTCAACAGATTACAAAAATTGCTCATATGTACGAACGGAAAAATGCATTTCATGTAATCTACTGAAACAATTCTCAGGATTGTTCGTATTAACCGAATCATCACAGTCGCGAACTCGTGTGTTCGAATCCTAGTGGCACTGAAGATCCGTCGTGTAGAGGAACTGATGTGTTGTCCAGGCTCACGTTGGATGGGAATTGTAAGTTTTGAAAGTGGCGTGCTAGGTCGGATGTCGTGCTCATAAGAGCGGTCTGTGTGCCACGAGGCTCACTGAGATTGAAATATGTTCGACAACAAATCAAGGGCTCCGAGGTTTCAATTAAAATGAACATTTTTGAAATTTGACATCGTAAGAGAAATTGCGATGTAAATGTATTCAGATGTCTGGAGTCAGTGAGGGAATCGCACTGTTCAGCTGCTGCTTTGGGCGACGGACCTCGTCATTTTGAACCACGGTCAAGTGACGAGAACGACACCTGAGCTGTCACCCCCACTCCTAACATCAACGGGAGGACGTTTGACAGATTTCATGGGCATCGCGACTCAACACGGCGGGTCTTCAGCGGTACTAGGCTCGAACTCGCGACACATCAGATTTGAGTCCGTTACCTTGGCTACTGCGGCCACTCAGATGTCTGGAATTCCAGTTGCATTGAGACCGATGTGTTACACCTATAATAAAATTAAATAAGCTAAACTTGAAGAGGATTCTTTTCCCCTTTATACATTATTTTAATATACTATGCACAGACCTCTCTCATGGGGAGTTGAGGTTACATTCTAATAGACATGCAAACCAAAAGGTAATCTCTGTGGTAAAAATCTATTGGTCTATGAGGGGGGGGGGGGGGGGCTAACTACAAAGTCTACCTTGTGTGCGCCCCTGGCCGCGCAAATCATTCATTTGAATGCATTTTTCTTTCTTTCAAATGAAACAATCAGTTACATTTCATTTAAGCTACATTGCTAAAAACTTTTCTACAAACATGTGTAAGAGCACATGAGCACATTCAATGAGCCCTGGGGCTCTCCAGTGCCAAGGGGGTCTGTAGATCTTTTTCCCCCAGGGCCTGAAATGAACTGAAATTGGCACTGTATAAAAGAAATAAGAGAAGGCGTTAATAAGAAAAGAGAGAAAAGTATCGAAATAAAACAACATCAGCTATGAACAATAGCGCACACAGGAATTTTTCAAGGGGGGTGTCCAGGGTTGAAAGTTCACCATTCTTGTATCATGCTCCTTTTGATTTTGTCGATTTTCGGGAACAAAAAACAGTAAAAAAAAACTAATTATTGAATAAAGAATTAGCATTAATAAAATTAATTATTAATAACAAATACTTAATTAAATTTTACGTACTATATACTTAGAATTATAATCAATCGGAAAAACAATCAAGGGCTTGGGGGGGGGTCCGGACTCCTAGGACACCCCCATGTGTGCGCCACTGGTTATGAATGTAACAAAAACGGACTTCACAAGAATGATGGGCCATCTAACCCTGTAGTAGAGTTCCCTAAAGAAAACCCTCAAGAAATTAGACATGATTTTACACCCTCCCCCCCCCTTCTCCTCCCCTGAGAGCATGCGCAATCCAACAACTTTTACTGTTCGATCCAACAGCGTTTGAAAAAAAAACATAAAAAATGACTCCACTACCCCCGAAAGGAACAACTTCTTTCCCTCTTCCACACGTTACGTAACACGTCTTCCCCCCGCCCCCCTTCGGGAGAGGGCGTCAGTCAAGGTCCTGAGAAATGAGATTGCGCAGCTGCTCTCTCCAAGACTTGTTCCGGCCGAGACCCAGAGTAGGCACGTGTTCGACCCCCAGGAGCCCCGGAGGCAGGGGGGGGGGGAAGGACTGTGAGAAATGCGGTCAAGGACAAGACGCCGGAGTCGGTGGATGTCTTGGAAGGAAGGTCATGGCAGATGCTGTCGAAAATGAAAGTCCCCTTTTTTTACCTCCGGGACCCCCTCTTCCAAGAGAGATTTTTCGATCTCTCCGAGAATGGCGTTTTTCTCAGTGCACAAAGGGGAGGTTTCAGGAAGTGAAAGTGATTTCAGGAAACCGTAGTCTGTTGAGGCAAGGTGAAATATTCGCTCCCAAACACCTGACATCCGGAATAATGAGCCCTTTCGTTATCAATTTCACCCCTCCAGCGTCCTCAAACCCTTTCCACAGACATCATTCTCCAATCCAAGATTTGAAGCTGCCTCAATCAAAGGCTTCAAAACGTTGAAACACATAAAAAGCTCATACTTTATGATTATTCCTGGGATCCATAAAAGAATGTCAAAATGGAATGGGCCATCCAATAAACAGATACAAAACTAAGAGAATTTAAGAACAGTTAAAAATTTATTGTGTGTTCTCATGAAAAGAAAGAGGAAACAAAATAATAAATAGTTCATGTGTTTTTTGAAAACTCTTAAGATATTTTAGCTTTTTCATTCTTTGAAAATTAAATAAGAACCATTGTGAAGAGAACATTTTTTTCTTTCATCAACATTAAATGTCGGTAGGGGGGAGGCGAATTATTTTACGCAAGGGATTGTAAAGAATTCTGAAGGAACACATTTTTTTTACTGTACGAAACGATACATTTTTGAATATTGAGTTCTCTCTCGCCTGTTAGCAAGTTGACGTTTCTTCAGATCCGTACTTCTTTTGTGATTTCCTCCTATATCAATGTATTTAAATTTTCCTCTTTCTCCATTGCTACACATTTATTTCGAATCAATTGTTTACGCTACCTTTGTAATGAGGCATATTAGCTCGAGTTCAAAATACTCCATGAATACTCCAAAATATACAATCCATACAATGCATCTTTTTACTGTACGATCACAAGTCACAAATCATAGCTATTCAAACTGTAAAATTGTTTCTTGTTGTGAATTCTGCCAGTTACAGAACAATGATAAGTTAGGCGTAAAATTGCAAACGATTTATTTAAACGAATGCATTAGAATAACAACAGCCAAACCATTTATAAGAAAATCTAAAATTCGCCAAACGATGTTTTAACGACTATTTTCTTCTTAAAAGTGACTGAATAACGAATTGCTACATTATCTGAAACTACCGTTTTAAATGTTCTAAAAACGCATTGAACGCATTCTTCAAACATATGGGAGGAAACACACACACACCACTGTATTAGATAAATTCCTTTCATTTTAACTTCCCTTATAATCCTGAAGTAGTTCATTATAAAACGTGTCATCTTCAACAGCCATTTCGATATTTTTTAATTCTATTTTAATATTATAAGCATTCTTCAGTGTTACATTCAGACATTTCGAAGCTTTAATTCATTTTATGTCTTTGGAAATTTAAATCCCGCAGCACTTCAAAGGAAGTGGTCGAAGCAAATTTCAACACTGAGTTTCGAGTTGCAAAGTGCGGCTTCATATCACTGATGCTGTTTCAAAGAATGGCTAAATGATTAACTAACATTGTTTCAAATGAGTTAGGGGTTCGAGTCCTGACGCCTCTAAAGACCCATCGTGTAGAGGTAACAGTTAAAACCGTTGAAGCTGAAAGTCCTCAAGTAGGTGTGATGGGGAAGTTTGGAAAGTGCTTGAAAATTATGGGTTTCTCGTCAATAATCCTGGTGTTTCCTTTAAAAATCAATCACACACACACACAAGCAGAAACAAAATAACACAGCGGCTGTAAACCCATCTAATAATTTTTCTTTAATGGTGGAAAACGTTTTAAATTCTTTCGGGATTTGGATTCTTCAACCTTCTTTGCTCTATCTACAATGAATTTCGAAAGCAAGATTCTTTCAAATGGTAAGTGTTTCTTTTCCCTTGTTTTTTAGCATACATTTATCCTTACTAGTATGGCTGAAATATTGAAAATAGGAAACATACTCTATATGACATTAAACACTGGATTTTTTATTAAGGAAAGAATGAAAATTTTTATAATTTAAAAAATGAAGAAAAGTTGTTTATAATTGATTGATATAAGGAAAAAGGAGTGTTTTAACTATGGATATTAAAAATGCTTGCATATCAGCATTTACGGAGTATTTTATTTAAGACACGCTTAGGAAATAATACGCAAATTATCAGCTATACATCCAATGAAGGCTTTGAAAAGATAGTTACGAGGCATTCAATACATGTGTACAGTACCAATTGAATGCGACCTCTAGGTCATCCGGATAAAACAAGATCTATACAATGAGCCAGGGTGCAGCAAAAATAAGATGAAATAAGACGGAGCCTTCGAGGATTCTCTCTCCAGTCAGTGGCATGCAGTAGATCGAGAAAAAACTTTTTCCAAACTTGAATTATTACTTCTGGATTATTTGAAGTAGTTAAACAACGTCTGGATTAATCATTTGATACAGAAATCAAAGTAGCATTTTTATATTACATTAGAAGGATTTCTGTAATGAGACCATTCGAAAAGCATGTTGTGAAATATGTTAGCTCGGATTCAGTCGCGAATATTAGGCACCACTGCAAAGTCAGCTTTCGGGCCTTTAATATTTTATAAATTGGCTCAATATGTACTTGGCGCCAATCAGGCTTTGCCCCCCCCCCCCCGCAATGCGAGGGAGACGTTACGCCATGGCTCGGATTAAAATGACACATTTGACCACATTCTGTCTGAGCGGATTCCTATCGTGATCATTCAGCAGATCTCTGCGACTTCAACTCTAAATTCGAATTTCACGTAGGAGAAAAAACCCCTTGCATTTAAGCCATTGGTTCATTTCTAAGTTGTTAGCGAAATTATTTCATCCGATATATCGAATCACAGTTCAAGCTCTTGGGCAGGGGTGTCCAACACGCGGGCCGCATGTGGCCCGCCAGTACGTAAATTGCGGCCCGCCGACTCTTTTAAAAAAATTTTCAAATATCAGATTTTTAAAGTTTTTCATTTTGAAATTTATTTGAGGGGAAATTTAAAGAAATATATATATAACTATACACACACACACAATATATTTGCCTGTCACCTGTTCTTGTTTTAAAATAAATCCTTTTTGATAATAGAAATGTCCTTTAGATTAAAATAGATTTATATTTTATCAAACAGTTCCATTTGATTTTACTATAGTAAATTACTTTTTTTAATAAATTTCGAATTGCATTATGCATATCCTTTACTATGGATGGTACATGATTCTCTGTGTGTGCGACTTTCGTTTTTCCTCCTCCTTTTCTGTTTGGAGTGTCCACAAAGCAAGAGGCAGTCAGAATTGTTTTATAAAGTTTTAAAAAAATATTCAGGACGGTTAAGATAAAGGGCAGCGTATACTTAATCGTTTGCGAATGACAGCACTATCAAATTTCAACAATGAGTAACGAAAGATCAATTTAAAAGGAGCACCGTAATTTTCAAGAAAATGGCAACTGAAATATTTTAAACATTATTTAATCATTGCATTATATTATCTAAACATTATTATATTATCTATGTCTGTATACATGAAAAATAATGAAAACAATAATAATAATTCATTCTGTTTTAAATTTTCCCTCCAATAAATGTTTTTTTGTTTCCAAATCTGATACAAAGGTAGATTATAATGTTTTTCCGAACTGGCCCGCAAGGTCATTTGCGTTGGACACCCCTGCTCTTGGGTGTTTCTTATAACGCCGTGAATATACAATGCACATTTTGGGATTTTTTACACTCAGGTACTAATTAGCGGAATTATGAACCAATCTGTTCTTTTGAGACCTACGTTTTGCCATTTTGGACGTATTAAAACTGAAAAGGCATTTCTTTATTTTTCTCCTTTGAAAAAATTCTTACATACATACTATGAGCAATTAGGTCGGCATTTTGAAGCTCCACAAATTTCAACGAATATCTTCGACATTTTTGAAGTTTTGAAAAGAAAGATTTATATATACTTATATACCACACACGAATCATTATTATTTTTTAAAAAAAACCCGCTGGATTTGACCGCAATTTAGCATTTGTGAACTCTCTTAGCATCTTTCTTAATACTTAATCAATTAATTACATAATATCTCGAATTATCAATTCTTTGTTAATGAAATGCTCGTGCAAGAAGTAAATTACGGAGCCTTGCTTCAAGGGAATTCCTGCGAAGTTTTCAGACACATTTTGCTCCAAAAATATAAGCCCTTGCTTCCCAGAAAATTACTTCAGCTACTATAGAAAATCGTAGAACTAAAATTCTTTCGAAGAAGCACAAAAAATTTTTCCTTCCAAAGGTGTGTTGCAAACTATGTACTACTCATTATTTTTATTTGATGAGTTAGAATCGTAACGCATATTTAATTATAATTTCTATTTATATAACATGAGATCACACACCCTTCTAAATGAAAAACAAAACTCAAACGTAAATATTTATTTGCGCTTATCATCGAAATAAATGAGTTTTTACTGTGACAAATAAAATTCCCACTCACAGTTATCGTACTTTCATTTCCTCCTTAGAGAGAATCCCGGATCTTTGTTCCTCTTTTGTTTGAAAGAACCTCATTTCTAGACATACTTCTGTCAATCAAAAGGAATTCCTTTTAAGTTCAACTAAAACAATGTTTTTATGAATCCGAATGTTTCAAAGGAACCCCAAAAGAACTAAAATATATACTTTTAATTACTTTTTTCCAAAAATTGTAATTTGTAATTATAATGTGTGGAATTAAAAAAAATAATAAATAATGTAAATAAATATTTTTGTAGAATCTCCATTGATTCTCAAAATGATTGGTTGACGTGAGAGTTCACAACCCGCTCTAGTCGCAAACCTAGTGTGAGTCAGTTATTAGTAATCTATAGTACAATTGATTAGAAATTCCTATATATAAACTCTTCTATAGTACAATCGATGCTTCACTCAATACTTTTGCAGCTCCACGATCCAAACGATCTCCACATAAGCATGGGCCATAATTTATAGGGTGTTCTACAGGGTTACCATCAGTAAATGAAAACCAAAAAAATTTGAACTGAGTTAAAATTATTGCCAGTATGGAAAGCAATTGGAGTAGAAAATAGGATGAATAAGGTTTAAGATGTAGCGTAAAATTTCATCATAAATATGTATTTGCGACGCATTAAAAAGTACGTGTACGTACAGTCTGTCAAAAAAGTATTGGGACACCCTACCAGTTCATACATTTTTATCGTAATATTTTTCTGAAACATACAAATGAAACGAAAAAAAAAAGAAGTAAACGTTATTTTGTTAAATACAAATAATAATAATTTGAATAAAACTCATACATTATAATGCAATTATGGTTAAAATTGATAAGAAAAGAAATAGAGTTTAAAAACGTGCTCAAAAAAGTATATTGGGACACTTCCCAATAAATTAAGGAAAAAAATTCAAACTTAGAAATTAATATCTTGTTGGGCCCTCCTTGCTTTTTATGACCTCTCGAAGTTTATTTGGCATGGATTGGATCAATTTTTGCAAAATGATCTATCGATTTTGGTCCACTCTTCGACCACATATTTTCTCAAATCCTGCTTGTTAGAAATTTGGTGCTCATATAGTTTTTGTTGCAAATAATCTCACACATGTGTTCAATGGGATTAAGGTCTGGACTTTGTGCAGGATTTTAATAACTCTAGGACAGTGGTAGAGGACCCATTACTTGCAAATATCTGCAGTATGTCGCGGGTCATTATCTTGGTGCAATTTAAAATATCCTGAGATTCCCAGCTTGCTCGCACTTTGCTTTAAATTTCGCTTGAATATGTCAAGATAGACATTTTTATTCATTATACCATCAATAAAATGTAAGTTCCCGAAACCAGAGCTTGCCATGCAGCCACAGATAATTTGGTTACCCCTTCCATATTTGACAGTAGACCGTAAATTTTTGACATGCATTGCTGTATTTGATTTCCACCAAACTTTTTGCTTGCCATCCCATCCGAAAATGTTATATTTGCTTTCATAAACAAAAATTTTTTTTCCCAATATTCTGTTGGCTGCCTTATATACATTTTAGCAAATGCCAACATAGCTTGTATATTTGCTTTGCTGATGTAGGGCTTTCTTTGAGGTACTCTTCCATGATACTTATGTTTTCTTAAAACATTTCTGACAGTTTCAGGATTTACTGATTTCCTGAACCTACTTTTACAATGCAAAGTCATTTTTAATGCACTAGTTCTTGGATTAATGTGTACTTGTCTCACAATATCCACCTCTTCACGTTTATTAAATATCCTTGAACGCCCTGATCTTTGCTTGTTTTCAACTTGTTCTTGAACCTGTCAACTTCTTGTTCTTGAACCTGTTAATGATGTTAAAAACAGTAGACTTACTCAATTTCAATATTTTTCCTATACAGTGAATTGATTTCCCCTCTTTCCAATGACTGTTTACGAGGTTTCGCATATCAACCGATATATCTTTGTTTCTCGCCATTTTTTCTATAAATAATATCTGTTGAAACATTTGTGTTTAAACTTCTAGTCTAAAAAAGTAGTGTGAAATTAAATTCTATTGATACGCTATATATTTGTTAAATTTCTCATTTCAAAAGTGTCCCCATATTTTTTTTTACTCCAGTGTGCCTTTGAATTATATTTGAAAAGCTAGATAAAATTATAATTCTATAATACTAATAAAATTTTCTTTATATACTGTACTCCAAATGTTAAAATATTACTTAATTCATTTTGTTTTTGTTTTAACGTGATAAATATTTTTATAAATGGCTTTACAGTTATGCACGCCAAGTGTCCCAATACTTTTTTGAGTGACTGTATGTATTTCCGTAACCTTCACTTTGTTCTAGGATTTCTTCAGTTTAACCAACAGCCAGCGAAAATGTCATTGGGTTTTGTTCCGATAAAACTATCGATAGTAGTATTAATTATTCGATTGCTGTTTGACTGCCAATGTGCGTGTCGATAACGCGGACTATAAATTAAAAAAAAATGTTATCAAATAATTCGAGAGTATATATTTTTTACATTCTCGCGAAATGCTTTCCAAAGTCGGAAAAATGTTTTTTAAAATTTTAATCTGGTTTTGATGAAATCACACACAAAATACAGATATGTTTGACAGTGTTCTTGTAGCTTTCTCAACTCGACTGCAGACAAGACAAAAAATTGATCTGCTAATTACTTTCCAATTTTGTTTGTTACAATCCATGCCTAATTTCATTGAGAGTAAACTTGATTTTAAATAATAGCATAATGGAGTATTAGGGCTCCCGTGAAAAGCCAGGTTTTGGGGTTCCCCCCTTTCACGATGTGAGGGTGTACGTTACGCCACAGGTTTTAAAAGTGTATTATTTAAAAAAAAATAATTAATCGAATTTATAAAACACATTGCCTTGGCAGATAAAATCTTTCTTTGCAATACTTCATATGAGACAATTCTATATTGTAGTAATCAGTAGCGCACACAGGAATTTTTCAAGGGGGGGTCCGGGGTTGAAAGTTCACCATTCTTGTATCATGCTATTTTTGATTTTGTCGATTTTCAGGAACAAAACACAGTAAAAAACTAATTATTGAATAAATAATTAGCATTAATTAATAAAATTAATCATTAATAACAAATATTTAATTAAATTTTACGTATTATATACTTAGAATTATAACCAATCGGAAAAAAATCAAGGGCTTTGGGGGGGGGGGGGGGGGGGGGGGGGGGGGGGGGGGGGGGGGGGG